>CM033475.1:103353404-103635904 GCA_019447015.1 Hymenochirus boettgeri | reverse complement strand
TCTATCTATCTTTCTATCTATCCATCTATCCTTACTATCTATCTATATATCCTCTATCTATCTATCATCTATCTATCTATCTATCTATCTATCTATCTATCCATCTATCATCTATATCTCTTAATTCTGCTATCTAAATCTATCTTCTATCTATCTATCTATCTATCTAATCTATCTATCTATCTACTATCTATCTATCTATCTATCTAATCGTATCTATCTATCTATCTACTATCTATCGTCTATCTATCTCCTATCTATCTATCTATTATCTATCTATCTATCTATCTATATCTATCTAGCTATCTCATTCTGCTATCTATCTATCTATCTATCTATCTATCTATCTATCTATCTATCTATCTATCATTCTATCTATCTATCTATCTATCTATCTTCTATCTATCTATCATCTATTATCTATCTTCTATCTATCTATCTATCTATCTATCCTATCTATCTATCTATCTATCTACTATCTATCTATCTATCTATCTATCATTCCTATCTATATCTATCATCTACTATCTATTCTCTAATTCTCTATCTATCTATCTATCTATCTATCTATCTATCTATCTATCTATCTATCTATCTATCTATCTATCGCTATCTATCTATCTATCGATCTATCTAATTCTGCTATCTATCTATCTATCTATCTCTCTATCTATTATCTAATTCTGCTACTATCTAGCTATCTATCTTTATCTTCTATCTCTACTATCTACTATCTTATCCTATCTCTCTATCTATCTATCTATCTATCTATCTATCTATCTATCTGCTATCTTCTTCTATCTATCTATCTATCTATCTATCTATCTAGTATCTTTAATCTTATCTATCTATCTATCTATCTATCTAATCTCTATCTATCATCTATCTATCTATCTCTCTATCTATCTATCTATCTTATCTATCTATCTAATCTATCTATCTACTCTGCTATCTATCTATCTATCTATCTATTTAATGCTACTATCTAATCTATCATCTATCTATCTATCTATCTATCTATCTATCTATCTATCTATCTATCTATCTCTATCTATCTATCTAACTCTGCTATCTATCTATCTATCTATCTATCTATCTATCTATCTATCTATCTATCTATCTATCTATCTATCTATCATCTATCTATCTATCACTATCTGCTATCTACTATCATCTATCTATCTTCTATCTATCATCTATCTATCTATATATCTATATATCTATCTATCTATCAACTGCTATCTATATATCTCTGCTAGCTATCTACTAATCTAACTGCATCTATCTATCTAACTGGCTGCTATCTATCTTATCGATATCTAGCTGCTACTGCCAGTCTGCCACTGCTAAATTCTGGACTCCCTCCTGAGTCCCTGATTTCTCTCCGCGCGCGCCGGCACGCTCGTCACATCGGCGCGCCGGTAGGACGTCATTGCGTGCGCTGGCTGCGCGACGTGCCCAGAGGTTCGCGCAGCCGGGAATATTCGGACGTTCGGGGCACTTGCAGGGGACACAGTCAGTTAAAACATTCGGGGCACTTTGCCAAACATCCGGGGCACGTGCCCCGAATGTTTTAACGTAGATACGCCACTGCATTACATACTGTTAGCCATGGGAATCACATACTGGTAGCCATTTCATTACATACTGTTTGCCATGGAAGTCACATACTGGAAGCCATTTCATTACATACTGTTAGCCATGGGATTCACACACTGGTAGCCATTTCATTACATACTGTTAGCCATGGGATTCACACACTGGTAGCCATTTCATTACATACTGTCTAACAGGTTTCCTGGTAGTCAAACAACATAATGTTGCAGGGGCAGTCAGTGAAATCGGAGAGCCAGGATATAATTATTCCTGGCTCTCCGACACTAGCTGTAAAAAATGTAGTTGGAAACAGGAACAGACATTTCCAGGTCTATAAACGTTAATGGTGGTAAACTTCATTCAAATGCAAGCATTATAAGCCTCCTTCCCGCTTTCCGTCTGCAGAGCGATTTTCCCTTTTGCTCGGGACCTACGCTTCCTCATTTCCCTGGTATTCTTTATCATTTTTTGCGCGGTCCTTCGTTCCATTATCTCCTCTCTATTCTTCCTTTTTTGCTCGCCTCGTATTGCCCTTAGGCGATGCTTCCCCTCATGGCCGGGGAGCTTCAGCAGGCCAGGGCCCACGTCGCGGCGATACGACTCCGACCTTGCTCGCTCTCTTACCCTCGTCAACTTTCTTCGGTAATATAATCCATCTGTCCTAATGGCCTAAAGCGATCTTCCTGGAACAACGGTCCATGCTACCAAAAGTACCCTCTATAAGAATCACTTATGTTCTGCTTTACCTCCAAAGCTAAGCTGTTATGCTCTCTAACAGTTTCATCAGTTAACTTGATTACATTTTCTGACTGTGTGATCACATATCAAGTAATGCAGAGAGCTTCAACTATTAATGTTTTGCACCATAGCCCTAATTTTAGTATTGCATGTGTCATGTGCACCACTCTGTGCAATACATTTATTTATAAATTTTTAAAGGAATATGGGAGGGTAGGCAGCTCAAATTCCTTTTGGAAGGGTAGGCAGGCTGGCCTGTACTTACATTAGAAGCATGTTGCAGGCTGTATAGGTTTGATTGTAACCTTGCAGCATTGCATTTAATGAACTGGTGCCTAGACTTGCAGCATGTGGATTTTATGTGTTCAGGTTTTAAAGGGAAAGGAGGCAACCCTAATGTGTTTGCATACCCACCAACAGTCCCTTTTAAACAGGTAGTCGTGTTCTAAGATTAGGTGCACTTTCATTACCCTACCCCCTGCAGATCTGCCCATATTGTTTGTATAAGGGTAAGGCTAAACTACAATGCAACGGAACACAAACGCCATTGCGTGCATGTTTCCTGTGCAATGTTGCGCATTTGTGTTGCGATTTTACAATATTGCCCCATGGAAGCCCGTGCGATTGCGCAGAAAAATGTTGAATGCATGCACTTCCAAAAAATTTTTGCTGCACAACACACTAATGTGGCTAGTCCCATCAGCCTACATTACCGTGCACTTTTAAAATTGCAAACGGATTGCAATTGGCACAAAAGTGTGGCCTAGCCCTAAAGACAATAAACAGAGCTGTGCTAAGATCAGGTTTACATCATTATCTTCCACTTCCTACCTTCCAACATTTACAACTAAATACTGTAGGTACAGAATTAAGAAATGTGTTGCACAGAGCTGTGCTGAGATCACACAATACCTGCAGCTCTGTACAATGTTGTTTCTAAAAGTGTAACTTTTAAACTTTCCTATTCAAACTTTGTTTTTTAGTGCATCTTTCTCCTTTAAGAAGGCCCTGGTGCAGTTTTGTGATATTTATTTAAACTATGGTGTAAAGTTATTTTGTGTGCTGCTTTATTATGGTATATTTTGTATATGTCCATATTTATAAAAATCTCTAGAACATTCTTATTTATTTATGATTCACCAGACATTAGGCTCAATTTTAACCTGCTTGAACATCAAAACAATTGTGCCACACTTCCCATAGCACCTGAAAATATTGCAAACAATTTCTGCTCATCCAAGTAGTCAAGCTAACATTAGCCTTAGGTAAATCTGAGATAGTCAAACAATGTTGAACCTGACTAGCAGCACTTAAGAATAAGTGACAGCAGCTTTCAACTATGTTTGCAGGCTATAAGCCAAAAAGGCAAATGTTCACAAAACACATTTTCAATTTTTGTGACAGTGTTTAATCATTATGATGCTGCCCAAGATGGCTGTAGGGATATTAGCTGCTCTTCTTATGTTATTCCTGCTGCCCAACTTTCTTCTTAATACTACAATGTGCAATGATAAAAATCAAAAATTAAGATCCTTTCATCTTTAAAGGGGAACTGAGGTCCAAAAATGACTTTAAGTAAATTGATAGGAATTGCTCCCCTGAGCATTTTTGCAATGTATTTCCATTGTTTATTTTGCATAGTTTTGAAGATATTTACATTTTTGTGTGTGATATGGCAGCGGCATCACCAGGTCCTCTGCACTTCCTGCTTCCTGCTCTGAAACTGTCAGTCAATCTGTCCTGTGTCTCCTCCTCCCCTTTGCAGCCCCCCTGGTCCCTCCCACTCATGGACCCCCATGGTCCCTCCAGTTGCAGGCAACCCACGACCCATTATTTTACAGCCCCATGTGGCCCCGCCCACCCGTGGGTGCCTAAGCCCCGCCCACATGCGGATGCCTAAGCCCCACCCACTTACGGATTCCTAAGCCCCACCCACTCATGGGTGCCAAAGCCCCGCCCACTCACAGATGCCTAAGCCCCACCCACTCACGGGTGCCGTGGGTTACTCAGACACCCCCCCCTCTACCTTCTCTGGCAGTACTTCACACAGCAGAGAGGAGGAGGGACTTCCTGTCTCCCTCACAGACTGAGGGAGTCTGAGGCTGTGCTCGCCGGCGGCACTGTGCAGGGGAAGCCTCAGGAATGTCACATGTCAGCCTCCCATCTGGTCAGTCATTTCTGTATATCTTGGGCTGTGGAACACGTAGAGAGGTGGTTGATGGCTCGTTTTAAAGGAAGGAAACTGGCCTTTCATATAAACTTAACTTGTTTGGAGACCACAGTTCCCCTTTAATAACAAACATGCACGCCTATGCATATAACTAAGGAAACATTAGAGCAAGCTTATGTTTCTCATCCGAAAGACCCAATACCTAAACACAAGAAAAGCGACATCATATATGCAGTGCAGTGCAGGGAAGAATGCTCTGATTTGTATGTGGGGGAGACCAAACAGCAACTGCATCAACGTATGGCCCAGCACAGAAGAGCCAATTCTTCGGGTCAGGACTCAGCCGTGTATCTGCATCTTAAGGATAAAGGACATACCTTTGAAGATTGTAATGTTAACATACTGGCGACTGAACATGACTGGTTCAAGAGAGGTGTTAAGGAGGCCATTTATGTGAAAATAAAGAAACCAAGCCTAAATAGAGGTGGGGGGGTTCGACACCAACTGTCTGCCATGTACAATGCTGTTTTAACACCTTACTCTGGGCGTTCCTATAACACCTCTTAGCCACTATCTAATCACACCCTTAACACCTGGCTGTGATATGCTAATTGGGATTTTCCAGGGTACATAATTGCCACAGATTCTTGTACAAGTCATTCTGAATTGAGAAAGCCAGTCGGATGACTAGCGAAACGTCTTCAAGAACTCCATTTCAAGTCCAGTTGATCTAATTGAATACAAAAGATATTTATTCAGACAACTTTCTTTATGTTTGTTTAATCTATTATTAAAAGGCATGTACACTATAATTACATGTTTTGTATATTGGTTATCTGTGCCTTTAAAGGACAACTCCATGCTCATAAGAACATCTTTTAGAAAGAATGGTCTCTTTAAAATATATTGATATATCATAGTTTTTCCTTTTAGTTCATTACTGTATGCCTGCTATGCTTCTGGATGCCTCATGGAAACTGAGCAATTTATAAACCTGTACTAAGCCTGGGCATGCTCAGAAGAGGCAGACAGGGGATTAACATTCAGTCATTGGCTGTGATGTCAACTGTCAAATCCATAACTGATAGTTGCTAACTGGAAGAACCAGGAAGCAGAAACAGGACATTGTGCAGGATTTCAGGTTAGACCTATATATTTCAGATTTCAAACTATTACCATTTAGGGTTTTGGGGGGTGATTTACCTGTGAGTTTTCATTTTGGGGCTGGACTTGCCCTTTAAATAAAAAGTGGTGTGATTGTTTTGTTTCTACTACTCTAAGCAAATGCCCTAAATATTTTTTTCCCCTCTGTATACACTACAGAATATCCAAGTACAGATATCATAGAGTATAGTAGCAATAATAGTATAAAAGAATAGGATACAGAAAGTAGTTGTTAATGGGCTTCATCATTATGGACTAAAGTGCTAAGTGGGGTTCTGTGTTAGGGCTGCTTCTATTTAATCTATTTATTAATGATTTGGAAGTGGGTATTGTCAGCAAGGTTTTTGTGTATGCTGACGACACAAAACATTGTCGACCATTAAAGGGCATGTCTACCCTGAAATCTATCTTTTTCTATAAGGTAGGTAGAAGATGCCCACCCCCAACAGCCATAATATATTTTTTTAAATAAGCCCCGATAGTTACTTACAGCCCCTTTTCTCCCGCGCCATCTTCTATTTAGCTCCCTGCTTGTGGAAGTTGCAAGCATGGGCTGGTCCACCATCCGCGTCTGTGATTGGCTTAGACGCGGCCAATCACAGACGCTGCTGACATCATCAAAGACGCTGCGGCAGAGAAGGGTCCGTAAGTAACTATCGGCATTTTAAGAAAAAAAATAATATGGCGGTTAGGGTTGGGCAGCTCTTACTTACCTAACATAAAAAGGATTTCACGCTAGGTGCCACGGCTTCAGAGGATGGATCCAGAAGGTGGGAGGGGGGGGGAGGGCTCCCCTGCGCATGCCTAAGATCTTGATGAGGTTGAGGCAGAGAGAGGCACCGGATGACTCACTGACAGCTTCTACACTGCAGTTTCCAGGACTTTGAACAGTCTGCAGGAGAACCATTTGGAGTAGAAATATCAAGTAAGGATTTTTTTAAACTGCAGAATGTGGCCAGTATGGGGTTAAATTTCAGTTTTGGGGGTGGACATGCTCTTTAAAAACTTTAGAGGATGTGCAATCGTTGCAGGGGGATCTAGATAGATTGTCACATTGGGCTGCTAAGTGGCAGATGAGATTCAATGTTGAGAAATGTAAGGTGATGCATTTTGGACTTAAAAATCCTTGTGCTGCTTATACTATAAATGGCTCTGTGTTAAGTGAATCCCTGTTGGAAAGGGATCTTGGAGTTTTGGTGGATAACAAACTTAAAGGTAGCAAGTAGTGCCAGGCGGCAACAGCCAGAGCCAGCATGGTATTGTCTTGTATAAAGAGAGGTATGGATTCAAGGGAGGAAAATGTAATTCTCCCTCTTTACAAAGCATTGGTAAGGCCTCATTTGGAATATGCAGTGCAATTTTGGAATCCTGTGTACAAAAAGGACATCTTTGAAATGGAAAGGGTTCAGAGAAGGGCAACTAAATTAATAAGGGGATTGTGGGAGCTTGAATATGAAGAGAGACTGGAAAAGTTACAATTACGTACGCTGGAGAAGAGGTGCTTGCGTGGGGATATGATTACTGTGTATAAATACATTAACGGGCCATACATACATTAAGGGGCATTGTTCACCAATAGAGCATGTCAGAGGACACGTGGACATCCCATTAGACTTGAAGAAAAAATGTTTAGGCTTCAAGTTCGGAAAGGGGTTTTCATTGTGAGAACGGTAAAGCTATGAAACTGTCTTCCAGCGGACGTTGTTATGTCAGGAAGGAATTTTTTTCCCCTTCATAAATTTGGTGGGGTTTTTTTTGGTCTTCCTCTGGATCAACAGTTAGGCAGGAAATGAGGATATTGCTAGATGGGTTGGACTGGATGGACGTATGCCTTTATTCAACCTCAAATACTATAACCTCAAATACTATACTATACTATATACCCTCGCAGACCTTACCATTTTGCTGCGATCTTGCTGCCATTGTTCCCCTGTTGAAATCACGTTTTAAGCAAGAGCGGACCCTGATGAAGCCTAAGCAGTATTAGCATGTAGGTGAAACACGTGTAGGTCGATAGCGGCTCCTGTCTGTATGTAAAATGTTCGCTGACTGTGAAACTCTGAACGGAGGTCCGGATCCAGCACCGGGTGAAGTGTGTGGCCGTCCGTGAAATTGAGTATTTAGGTGTAAGTCGGACCTGGCTTCTCACTGCAAGCCCCGGCGAATACTAGATTTTGTTGTCTTTGAAGGGGTTATGTGCATCTAGGGAGAGGGACTGTGATGACAGGACTGCAACTTTTTTATACCGGGGATGCCCGGTTAAGGTTGGTGTTTTTATAGGTTTTGTAATATTTTTGTACTAGGGTATGGGTTTTTGTATCGCATATAAGACGTGATCTGTGACCAATAAATCGCCTTATTTATAGCATACTCGTTATGTGGTAGTGCCGTTGTGGGGGGTCTGGGTATCGAGGGTAATCCCTTGATACCACTTTTTCTCTTTGTGGTTTTTGTATATTATTATATCCCCTGGAGCACCACTTCAAATAAGTGATCAACTGAGTGTAATAAGCTGTGCATCTTCCTCCATTAGAGTGGCTGTCATCTCTGGTGCCCCTTATTCGATCCAGCTGCTAACAGTACCAATGGGGGGATAGAGATGCTGACAGTACCAAGCACATATTGGAAAGCAGCCCTGGGTGTAAAGCTTACACATCTCTTCCCCTGTGCTCTGTTACCCTCTACTGCAGCCCCTGACAGCATTGCCTGAGAGTCATTCTTGCCCCCACAACACCGGTGCACCTTTAAAAGCCGACCGTGGTTACTTGCTGATTCAACGACCAGCTGTTTTTAATACCATTATATTGTGGTATTTAAAACAACTGATTGCGTCACCAGCAGTATCAGCTGACTGCGTAACCGGCAGGCAATTAAGATTTTAAAGGAACGCAGGTGTCGCAAGGGAACTGACTGAGTTTACTGCTTTCTATTTTTGTCTGTTTTTATAATGTTTCTAGTAAAACATGAGATTTCTACATGTACTTACTTTCTATAAGTAAGCAAATGTGTTAAATATTTTTTTACCTCCGTATACACTATAGAAGATCCAAGTACAAATATCATAGAGTATAGTATCAATAATGGTATAAAAGATGCAAGTGCACTTTGGTTAACCGAGGATATGGTACAGAAATAATTAAATAAGGGATGTGTGCCTCTGGATTGGAAAAAGGCTGATGTTATTCCAATATTCAAAAAGAGTAGTCGTTCACAGCCAGGTAATTAAAGGCCTGTAAGTTTAACTTTATTGGTGGGGAAGATCCTGGAAAGTTTAATAAGGGAACATGTTCTAGAGTATGTTTCAAGGACTGACATTATAAGAAGTAACTAGCATGGATTTAGGAGGAGTAGATCTTGTCAAACTAACTTGCTTGGCTTTTATGAGGAAGTGAGTAGAAATTTAGTCTCTGACATACCAGTAGATGTAGTATACTTGGATTTTGCAAAGGCTTTTGATACAGTCCCCCATAGGCGACTAATGAATAAGCTAAGGTCTGTTGGTCTGGGGAGTCACATTTGTACATAGATAGAAAATTGGTTAATGAATAGGATGCAGAGTAGTTGTAAATGGGGCTTCATCATTATGGACTAAAGTGGGATGCCACAGGGTTCTGTGTTGGGGCCGCTTCTATTTAATCTATTTATTAAAGGGCATATCCACCCATATTTTTCCATATAGGTCTCTGCCTCCTGTCTCTTGTCCGGGATTGGACATGCCCAGTGCATCCCTCCCCCTAGCTCCAAATCCAATTTCTGTAGTGTAGGGCTCCCTCTCCCACTTCCAACCATTATAGTTATTTGCAGCAAAACCCTCCCATTCTATACTTACTTTGCCTGTTTCCCCTGGCGATCTGTACAGCTGGAAGCCGTGTCTGCGGGGGGTGGGGGTCTTCACTGCTATCTTCACTTATAGCCAAGGTTGGCCATGAGACTTAGAGCATGCTGAGGATACTGAAGAAGGTCAGACAGTCAAACACAGTACTAGGAAAATAGATGAGAGTAATAGAGGCAGAGTTTTTTGCAGGCAGCAGAGAACCATAGTTAAGAGCAAAGCAAAAGAAGAAAAAAAGGAAGTAAAGATCCTTTTTAGGACCAGGGGGGGTACTGGTTTTGACCCATGGGACCTTAAACAAATGACCCTCTTAAAGGTCGCAAGGGCACTTGCAGTATGACATATGCACTATATAGGGACCTAATTGGGGATTGATCCAAGAAATTATCTATTTGATTATCATTTTGGGATATACCTATTACGAAAAGCTTGGACCAACAATGGTAACTCAAAAGCACAGCAAAGATGTGTTCTGATCTGGCATACATGCAGCTTTACACTCGTAGGGGCATATTTATAAATGTATTATTTTCCTGACAGCAATCCCGCTGTTTTTTCCCCTCAGCGCTGAACATTGCATTAAAAAGTATTGCAATTTATTAAGTGGTGATATTAGTTAATAGTATTTCCTCCAATCATCGCCATGTCAGACTTGGTGATGATTGTAATTACATTTTAAAAAGTGAAAGAGCAGGGGGTCGTGAGGGTGTGTACCAAGAGGGGGGGGGGGGTACGCAACTCAATAACAGTACTCCCATGGCTCTTTGTGGCCCTCAGAAATACCATTGCACAGCTTGAACACCGTGACCACACCAGTCCTAAAAAGGACCTTTACAGGTCTGCACCATCTTCTTTTATTCTAGTCCGCTGTCTTCTTTTCTCCGTCATCTTTTTTTCTAATTTTTCATCAGTTTACTGATTTACATAGACCAGGTTCCATATCCACCTCAGAATGATCTCCAGCTTTCTGATTCCATCAGATTTGGATTCACTAAGGCCTGTGCCTCTGCCAAACTGGCAGCCGCTCATCTCTAGAGTAGACCCAGACTTTTTCTTTTTTAGGGATTCCAGACGTCCTCTTTTTCCTGGATTCTCCTGGGTCCTGCATGATTTTCAAATTTTCCCCAAATGTCTGGCTTTTCTATGAGCATTCATTAATGCTAGTCTGTCCCCCAAAACCTGTGATCTGATTGGATGCTCTCAAGTGAAACAAGCAGTCAATCAGGGTCCACACCATTACCTTACAGTGCGGCCATGGCATGAAACATGATTGGCTGCTTCTTTTACTTCCAAACAGAGTAGCCAATCAAATCACTTGCACTTAGGTCTTGGTGGACAGACTACTGCGCAGCACCGAAGATCATTGGGCAGTACTCACTGTTGTGGAGAGGTAGATCTGTCAGAGAGGACATGCAGTGTGTCTAGGATCAGGTCAGAGTTGCCCAGATTTATGTGGCTATGGGGTGAAAAAACAATCTGAACATGAAGGGCCAGGAATCCTGGCTGCTCTTTTCTTTTTGCTAAATTAACTCTTGAAACTGTGACATGAACTATCAAGTTAATTATAAGTAAACCTAGAGCCTTAGCAGCCAGCATTCCTGGCCATTCATGCTGCTAATTATTACTTTAACCTGACAGCTGCTGCAGAAACTTCACACCTCCTAACTATCCTCCCTCTCCTACTTTCTCCATTGCAGCTGAGATGCCTGTGTAGGTGGGTGTGTTTATTGTTGACAAAACTTTTAGCAGCAGCTGGATCCCTCAGACTGAGGAATATGGGCTATTTCCATGGTGACCAATGTAGATATAAGGGATGAGCAGATGTGGGTGAAAACTACAACTAACTGTGTGTATTCCCCATGAATGTTTACATGTTGGGTTATATTTTTACTTCCAACAAAAAACACATCTAGCTTGGTATGCCAGATGTTTTGAAACTACAACTCCCATCATGCCTTAAATATAAGAGCTGTAAAGTCAGCTCTTATGTTCACCAGCCAGTGTTGTCAGCCCTCCAGTTCATTAGCCAGTGTAGTCAGCCCTTCAGTTCATTAGCCAGTGTAGTCAGCCCTCCAGTTCAATAGCCAATGTAGTCAGCCCTCCAGTTCATTAGCCAGTGTAGTCAGCCCTCCAGTTCATTAGCCAATATAGTCTGCTCAACAATGTAAAATGGAAATAGTGGCCTTTAAAATGTTACCTCAAAGTGGGTGTTACATCAAAAAGTAGGTGTCGCTTTGGAAAAGTGGGCGCAAGATATTTGGCATGCTCACCCATATTGCATTTGTTGTCTATTCTGTATTTCTAAATCTGGAAACCCTATTCTTTATCCTCCTAGTTCTGCCTGAGTTCCCACCCTATTGCCTCTCACCATAGACTTCCTGTTGCAAAGCCTTTTAGGATATGTAGTTTTTAAAAGTTATTTTTCTTACAATAAAAGGTAGGTCTAAACAGTTTTACTGTACAAATCAAATTTTAAGATTTTATCAAAATGTGATTTGTCCAGACTTGAATATTAACCAATCATATTTGGATGTGGTATTTTTGCAATACTATAGAAAGAGGTTCAAATGTCTGTGGAGCACAGAAGACTCCAGGATCAAGAAAAAAAGAAGGCATCAGGAACTATAAAGTTAGTGGTGGTGAAAAAGGAGAAGAAGATGGTAGAGAAGCAGAAAAGGAGGCAGCGGAGACTTGTAAAGGGGGGCCCCAGTCTTGAGCTACAGGATCCCTCAACAGTCCTTCTGAGGGGCCAAAGGTCTCTGTTAAGGACTCTTGTTAGGGCTGGGGAGGGTAGTACCAGTATTTTGGGACCCTTTAGGTCCAAAAAGTTTCTTTAAAGGGCCTTGGTGGGGTGTGGGGGATTAGCCTGCTAGCCCCTTCCTGCCTGGGACAGCACTAGCATGTCATGCCCTATTCCTAGCAGCCCCCTGGTTCTACTCCTAGCTCCCCCTCCCCAACATTGTTGCAGTGATGTCCAGCAGTAAAAATAACCCATTTTTACTGCTGCTTTATAAATATACCTATTAATGTAGATCAAATTATCTTAAGTGGTTTATGTTTTAGTTTACATTTACTGCTCTATAAACGGTATGTTTACAGTATTGAGTAAATATGGTCTGTAGTAGGGAAACATTGTCTGCTCATTGGTAGGTAGCAAGTACTATAGGCTAGAATCAAGAACTGATGCAAATACAGATCTACAGTGTATTTCCGCATTTATATTAAGAATCTGTGAGCCATATTTGTAAACAAGATGTGTCGCACATTAGCGGTACTGCGTGATATCGGTAAATTACGACAGCGGACGTTAATGTACAGCTGTGACCGTACATTTCTGCCAAACGTTCGTTTAAAATGATCATAAATGAAAGATCGTTTTAGTGATTGTTAAACCAATTGTTAAAGGTGGTACCGCGCCTTTATAAAAATGGCCCTATGTAACCTTATTATGCTGAAATGTGCTTGAAACTGTGGTTTTGTGTTGTATCTGTTATTGTTCCTTTCCCTGAGAAATTTTTCATTTAAAAAAAAACAAAAATAAAAATCATTGTGAAAATATAGCAGTTTGAGTAATTGTTTTACTTGCCCAGTGTTATTGATTCAAACTGTCTGACCCATCATTACCATTATTTAATGCATTATTAATAATGAAATAGTAATCCTTGAAATACTTTTGGGTGCACATTTGTTGGTTTTTCATATATAACCCAGGATGGGGAATTTTGTACAACCACTTGTAATTTGATAGCAATCAATGATCTATTTTGCCCTGGCTGGAACATTTCTAACAATAAAGAGTTTTAAAATTAAATGATTTTACCATTATTCATCTATATTACCAAAAAAAGAAAAAAAAAAGCAGATGCTCATAAATGGCCATGTATTATTTTATAACATCACATGAAGCGAGGTTATAGAGTTTTTCTGCCGCTAAAGAATAACACAAACATTGGCTGACTGTTTCCAAGTCATGTACCCACAGGCCACCTGCCTGCCACCAATAATTTGTCATCCTTGAGATACAGAGTTCCTTCACTATGTCACTGTGAAGTTTCTACACACTTCATTTCATCATGTTTGAGAAATGACTTCCAGCCAATGTTCATTATGTGTTTTTGCTTGCATAGTACGTATATATATATATATATATATATATATATATAAGTCTGCCGTCGTCCCGCACTCACGTTTAAAATTTCTCGAGCCCCGGTGCATCTATAGAAAACATATACTTCATCCAAAGATTAGAGCACTCGTGGGTCTTCACACATAAAACTTTTATTCGTACATCAAAGGGTCCCTGTAGTAAATATTACGTGGGAAAAACCACGACAACCCTTAGGGAGAGGATGGCAAATCACCGATCATCCATACGGGCAGCATTGACAATAGGGGGTGAGGGGAAATCCAGGGCCCCGGAAAAAGAGTTTAGATTTGGTGAACAATCAGTTGCACGTCATTTTAGGGAGAGCGGCCATCCACTTGCAACATTCAGATGGATGGCTATTGATCAAGTGGTGGGCATCAAAGAACCATCAGAGAGGGGCAAGAAGCTATTACAGAGGGAAGCCCATTGGATAAAAAAACTGGGCACTTTATCGCCCAAAGGGTTAAATGAACAATACGGATTATCATGCTTCTTGTAAGATGTTCTTTGTGAGATGTTGTGAATTAGCTGGGTATTCATGATAAAGTGAACAGAATCCCCTTTCCCCTTGTTTTAACATGAGGGTCAATTTGGTAGATGTAAGTCAGGTCAACACTTTGTATTATATAGTTTATGTTTAGAGCTTAACATTGTATATAGCCCAGATACTGTCTTATTTTGTTTCACCTTGCTCCATGATGACCTACCATATTATGTAATGTAATGTTATGGTTAGGACCTTTTAGAAGACCTATTGGTAATCCATTGGACTAGTATTTTTTCATCTTATTATAGTAAATTTTAGCATCACTTGTCACCATATATTTGATTACCATCATACGGAATTTTATGATATATTGTATTATTGATTTTATTGGTTTTATTACACTTTGGTGTTTATTATACGTCTCTAACACTGCACACTGGATTTTATCACTGAGGAATTTTTAAGTAATTTATACAATTTTGTATTTATCTATTATTGTATTTGCTAATATGTTCACTATATGTACCATAGTAGGGGTTAATAATTGGAGGGTGGAGCACAGGGGGAGGAAGTGGTTTACCTGCACGTCTGTAACATCCTGAGGACGGCTGCTTGAGTCCAGCTGAAACGCGTTGATGTACGAATAAAAGTTTTATGTGTGAAGACCCACGAGTGCTCTAATCTTTGGATGAATATATATATATATATATATATATATATATATATATATATATATATATAAAACGTTTCGGATTAACTCCTTTTTCAAGCAGTCAGATAAGCCTTGAAGTAAGTCACAAACAGACAGCATTATAAACTAATTAACAGGATATTGATACCATCAATGCAATTACATTGTATCACACTAAAAAGGAAACAAAAAAAGCTACAGTGACACCCTGTGGTATACTTGGAACATAAAACCAGGCTGTTATAAGAACACATACAGGTCGTAGTCCCTGTTTAACCGTTTAGGGACCTATCAATCCATCCCACTTCTTTTCTTTTTAAACTTAACTGGCAGTCTTCACCTCTCATGGGGTCACTTTGTACCTGTTCCAAAATCATAAATTTAATCTGGTCAGATGTATGACTCTTCTCTACATAGTGTCGCGGCACAGGCAAGGCCACTTGTTTAGTTTGTATGGATGATCTATGCTAAGTAAGCCTCATTGTCTCGCCCACATATAGAAGGCCGCAGGGGCAGACCAACACATAGATCAAATAACGTGACCCACAGTATAGTGCCCATGCAATTTGAACACTTCTCCTATTCTAGGGTGAATAAACTCCCTTCTTTTTATGACCATGTTACAGCAGATCCCAACTAAACAGGGAAACATCCCCTTATTGCCACCCTTTAACCAAGTACCCTCTTCCTTCTTAGGGGTTCTGATAACATTAGAGGACACCAAAGATTTAATATTCCTACCCCTCCTGTAGAAAATAATTGGTGGCTAAGTAAACTCTTGTACCTTGGGCAGAGTCCCTTGTACCAGGGGCCAATGCTTGTGGGCTATCTCCGCTACTCGTTGACCATACGGGTCATATGAGGGTATTCTCTTCCCCCCTTCTCACGAGTGGTCCCCTCATCTTTATGGGTGCAAATTCTCCTTCTAGCCTCTTGTAACTAGAGATGGCTGAACTTTCAAAAGTTCGGTCCGTTTTCGAACGTTCAAACTATATGGAAAGTTCAAAAGTTCGAAAACGGACCCATTAAAGTCAAAGGGAGTCAAACAGTTTGAAAAGTTTGAATGAAATACAACTAAAATACCAATGGTAACTTAATGTAAATAGCTGTGGGACCTGGGAAATGTTCTGGGGAACACGTTCGAATATCCAGGACTTTCGAAAAATCGATTTTACTCTCACACGTGCTACTTTCGAGCTCCGCGTTCGAACATTCGATAATTATCCCATAAACGACTTGCAGATTAGATGATTATCCCACAAACGATTCGCAGATTCAAGGGTTACCAAACGTTTCAAGGTTTACCGTGCTATTTAACCCTTTCCCTGCCACAGATCGTATATTCACGATCTGTGCAGTGAATGCACAAACTGCCACAGATCGTGAATATACGATCTGTGGCTTCCCCCCTCCCCAAAAAAATTTGCCCCCCTCTAGCCGCGATCAGGGGGCAGCATTCGACTGCCCCCCTACCCCCCTCGATCCCCCCTCGGTTTGGTCCAAATCCGAGGGGGGGATCGGGAGAAAACAGTACCTGTATCGCCCATCAGCCGGTCCCACGAGGAGGAGGTGAGGAGGAGCTGTTCTTCAACGGAAAGGGAGACCCCGGTGACTCACAGAACTTCCTCCTTCACCGGGGTCTTCCCTTGAAACTGTACTCTGCTGCCCCTGGTGGTCTAGTTGGTCTAATCTATGGTCTATGGTCTAATCTATGGAGATCATGCTGCAGTCCCTAAGTATAGTAAAAGCTGTCAAGCTAACAGCTGTACTATACATTTTGTGAATGGAACTCAAAGTTCCATTCACAAATAGGATTTTTTCTAAGTCTTTGCTACTTAGCGAAGACTTAGAAAAAAAATGGGGACAGAGATCAAAATTTGGTGATCACTTCTGATCACCAAATTATTGATCTTTGCCAATGAATGAAAAATCACTTCCTGGAAAATGATTTCCGGGAAGTGATTTTTCCGATCGGATTTCGAATTGGAAAACGGGCATTTATGCCCGTATTCCAAGTTCGGTATCATTCCCTAAGATGATTTGATGATCATCTTTGGGAATGATCCCCCCAAAAAAGGGGAAATGCACACAAAAAAATCTTAAAGTGATACACACACCTTTTTTTTTTTTTACCCTAAAACTATAAATTAGCAAAAAACTTTTTCTTCTCCAAGCTTCCCAATGTCCCCGGTGATATCGGTAAAGTAAACGCGGATCATTTATTTGTTGGATTTCAAGGGAAACTAAGCCTATTTTAGTAGGAAATTTTGCAGAGGTACCAAAAAAAGACCGTATTGATTTTTTAGGATCAGTAAAGTGTGCAAAAACTTGTGTGACTCTCCGTACTAACTGGTTTTCCACTAAAAGGGGGAGTGGGGATAGGGGTGGGGGAGTGGGTTGTGGCGTTTTTTAATTTTTTCTTGTAATTGCAATTGCGCATGGATCCCATTTGAGCTAGTTGGTGGCCCCGTCTCTGTTTGCACCCACCCTTATGGCATACCGTTTGATTCAGGACATGTGGGAGATTGCCGTTTAGTGGGTTTTTTACTTGCCGAGTGGGTTTAGGTAGGATTTCAACCATTGAGTCCAGCCCGTTCCATTCCCTATGAAGATGGACATGCCCTTTAGGTGGTTAAAGCTATAAGTTTTGAATCAATGCAGCAGGAATAATCTAAGAGTGCCACCAAAAATTATATGAACTAGCAAATTATTATATATTCTCTAAGACTATAAGCAAATTACAGAACATCGATATACAACTAAAAGTACACAGATAATTGAAATCAGTTCCCAGCATTCTCTAACTTTGCTGTGTAGAGGAATTTAAAATATTTTTCTCAATTAGCACCTCCTTACTAAGAGCATTACCATATGTCTAGTGCCCTATTCGACCTATAATATTGCTTCACTGTGTTTTTTGGCAAAATGCATCAACCCTGGGTTTTCAATAAAAAAAATAAATATACTAAAACAAGCCATGTCTGCAAGTAGTATGAATGGCCATTTCTCTAGGAAAGTGGTAGTGAGAAATTATAATTATTTCTTATTATTTGAGCAACACTGTTTTTATTGCATAAGGTTATGATGGACTGTAAAAAATGCTCTATTATGCTCTTGTGGAGGGATTTGCACCTTTAAGCCTCCTCACCTTAAGCTATGTAGATATCTGCAACTGATACAATCAAACACATGATTGAAAATGCTATTGTCTTTTTGGCTAAGATCAGGTGTGTATCTATTCGATTCGATCATAGGGAAAGTGGATCAAAAGCCCCTAAATGGAGAGGGTGCTTTGCCCACTCCAAAACAGGTCTGAATGCTACACAAATTTGTTAAATCTTAAGCTGAAATAATTTGGCCACTTCCTAAAGTTCAGTTCATTTAGAGTTCCAACTTCATGAAAGTTTAGAAATTTGAAAGTTCAAAAAAACAAACCTATGTAAGGTCTGGGGAGCACATACAAATACCGAATTGAAATAAAGTCATTCTTTACACACACTTCAAAAACTGTTTCCCCCTATGGGGGACCAGGCAATTTTTTTTGTCTTTCTCATTATTTTGCCTGGATAATGGCACCATTATTTATTTCACTATGCACATTTCCCCAGCCCCCACTAAATTTGTATTGTTTTCTTCACATTGTAGCAGGACAGGCTGGGTCCTTTTGAGACAAAGCTTTCCTAATCAAACCCTTCCTGGATACTTGAGGCATCTGTGAGTCGACAGGAAAAAAAATTTAGGGCCTTCCAAAGCCCCTAGCAAAGGGAGACCCTAAGAATCTCTCTTGGTAGGTTCAGTTGTGCCTGGGAGATCGAGAGGAAGACCGTCCAGACTACCGCACTACAAGCACTTGTATGTTCCGTGGTGTTGGGCACAAAAAGTACTGACTGGGCTTTAAAAAAAAAAAATTTTTAAATGTCATATAGGTAGGGACAGCCTTTTAGATCTCAGGATTCTACTTGAGAGAATTTCCATACAATTCTCTATTGGGCTCTCCATTCTCCTATCAAAGGAGTCTAATGGTTTTTCTACTGATTTATTTGACATTTGATTACGGTGCTTGTGTGTCACTCTGGTCTTGAGCATGAAGCACTGACATATCTCTACCCAAGCTATCTCAGGGCATTTAGGGCTAGGCCACACTGCTGTTTTTTTGCGTTTGCGCTTGCGTTTGGATTGCGATTGCGCTTTGCGATTTTTAAATTATTGAAACAACGGGCAACGCAAAAAAACGCGCGTTTTTCGATGCGTTTGGCGTTTGCGTTCTGCATTTTTATCGCAATCGCATGCGTTTCCTATAACTTATTGAAGAAATCTCAATCGCAAACGCAACGAAAATCCGCACATGAAATGCAGCATTGCGTTTGCGTTTCAGTGTGGCCTAGCCCTTATAGTGTGCATACATTTAGTGAACTTCTCATGATCTATTATACTAACCTAGGACTTTAAATATGCACGATGCCAGACACATTGCTGAGCACCAGTGGGAGGGATGGAGGAGTTGCGTGTGGAGGGATAAGTGTGTAGGCATGAGCAAGGGGGGGATGCGCACAGAGGGATGAGGGGGTGCATGCGTGAGGCACGTGCACTGTGAGGTTTGCTAGTATTCTATATTGCAACACAATAGGAAGGCTTATTGGCTTTACTGACACATGCAGCGTTAGGATTAACTCCTTTTTCAAGCAGTCAAATAAGCCTGAAGTAAGTCACAAACAGACAGCATTATATAATAATTAACAGGATATTGATACCATCAATGCAATTACATGTATCACACTCAAAAAGGAAACAAAAAAAGCTACAGCGGACACCCTGTGGTATACTTGGAACATAAAAACCAGGCTGTTACAAGAACCATACAGGGTAGTCCTGTTTAAACTGTTTAGGGACCTACAATCCATCCACTTCTTTTCTTTTTAAACTTAACTGGCAGTCTTCACCTCTCATGGGGTCACTTTGTACCTGTTCCAAAATCATAAATTAATCTGGTCAGATGTATGACCCTTCTCTACATAGTGTCGCGGCACAGGCAAGGCCACTTGTTAGTTTGTAAACAAGGGATTGGGCTTTGGTACATTCATGAGGAATAAACTACAAATGGACATTTTTTCCCGATCTTTAAGACTTAAAGCCTTTTTTGCCCTCAACTGCCCCAACAGACTGGGGATTATTTGCAAGTCAGTGAGTTTGGCATTACCAAAAAGAGCACCTTTGTTACTCTGCCTCTTTCAACGTGTGTTAAGTAAACAAATAAATGGAAATTGCAGATATGAGAGTGATTTTGTGACTATTTCTTAATAAGAGAGAAAAGGTAAAGGATTGACTAATGATTACAGGATTGTCATATGCCCATCCGATAAGGGAGGAGCGATTGTTATTCTGACACCAGTCATTATGTGTCAGAGATTAGACAACAACTCGCTACTATGGTCTTACTGTAAATTACCAGTGATCAATACCACTACGGATTAAGAGGTCAATTATTGATTGTTTAGAGGTTTATGTGGAAAAAGGTGTAACTTATGATGATAAAGATAAATTGTGTGTTCAGTTTTCCCAGGACCCCAGTGCTTTATATCCTTCCGAAAATTCACAATTAGGTCGCCCCATAGTGTCAGGTTAACTCGGTCTTTTGCCATTGACTATTTAGTGGATAAGCACTGGGAACACTTGGTACAGGGAACTCTGTCATTTGTCAAAGACATTAATGATTTTTAAGGAAATTATCTGAGTCCAAAATAACTGTAAAGACCCCCTGATACAAATATCACCAGTCTGTATACAGCCATCCCACATGAGATGGGATGAGGGCGGTCAGGTAATGTTTGAAAAAAACAGTAATATCTTCCTATGCAGAGGAATCTATATTTCTGAGTGTATTGGAAATTATACTAATTTTTCCTTTATGGATGAGTTCTATTTGCAGTTGCGTCACGATCAGTTCCAATGAGGCCCTGCCTATGCTTTATGCCTTGGTTGAGGGTGAGCACGTTATCATTGTGATCTCTACCAGGACCATTGTTTGGCCTTGTGGAGATACATAGATGCGTGTTGTCCTCTGGCAGGGAGACGCTGGGTCCCTATCAAGGGTCCACGCAAACGCTTAATGGGGGCTCATCCATATATGTTGATATGAATTAGAATGACACATCAATACACTTTCTTGATATATTGGTGACACGTGAGGGACAGGTTTTCACACACGAAGATTTAGCAGAAACCTACATCCGGGTCATGTTAAATGGTATATATATATACCATACCAATTCTACAGCTGCACTCTCACTGGGTTTGAATAGTTCACCTGGGTGCCTCCGACAGCATAATACACTTTCATTACAAACGGGGCACTTCACAGGATTTCTAAAGTTGTTAGCCAGAGCGATCAATGCATTTCGGCTTTACCCACCGTCATCAGGAAATCTGAATACATGAATCCTCCTACCTTTAACAGGTGAGTAAACGGTGAGTTAAACCACACACCCAACCCCACCAATCTAATGGCTGAACTGGTGGTTTGCCATGCCGTTCTCAAACGTTGTGGTGGTCTTACCCACGTAATATAGCCCACATGGGCAAGTGATAAATATATTCACTGGGTTCTTAAACATGTGATGCGTTCTCTAATTTAATTCTAGACCATTATGTGGGGAGGAAAACCATAACCAGTTATTATGGACCTGCCACGTTTGACAGCCCACACATCTATAGCAGCCTGGGTTCTGGGATGGCAACCAAGTATTCGGACCCTTTTTGCAAGACTGTATATCGGTACGACAACTTAGATTGCGTAAATTTTGCCCTGTGTGGTGGCAGAGTGTTGGGAATACTGCATGACATATGGTAACGAGATATAGTGTCATCGTTGTTAGTATTGTTCTATTGTCTGGGTGTCAGACCGGCTTCCTTAACCATCTGGTCGCGTGCTCGTGTTAATTGTTCTATTAACATACTCTTGAGTGAGTAAAATTGAGATAATACGACCCCCGTTTTGTGGGGGTGGGATGTACCTACTACGCATGCAATATGGTGTGCGGTCAGTGCTCTTAGAAAAAAAGTGGTAACTAGTTTTGTACCCTCCTTATAGATACACAGATTAAAAAATCAATAGACCTCTCATTAATGGTACTCGTGAACTTTATGGGGGATTTTGGCTGTACAAAAAGGAAACAAACTCCTCACAGTCCGTACGGCTGCCCTTCTAAATAATGAACAAGTCGTCAATAAAACGGTATACAATAACAAGTTGTTTCTGAAATTGGGGTAAATAAATGTCTTCTCGAGTTTTCCATATACAGATTGGTGAAAGATGGGCCAATATTAGTGAACCATTTGTTTTCCAGGATCTTATATCACTTTTGCCAAATAGCCACCCATAAACCTGTGTTCCAGTAGTCAGCGTCCACTCTGGTCACTTTATTCTTTTTGAACATGACCAATTCATCCCTATATTTAATAAGTCCTGTTCCAATTCCCCAACCAATACAAGATGTATCAGCCTTTAAGGTATTTATACAATAAGGGGAGATTCAATATATGGCTTTTCGTCTAAACCCACGTTAACAGCAAAAAACAGTTTTTTTTTGGAAACAGTGCTGTACTACCGATCCAAAACCCCTGTTGCTGTTAGTGCTACAACGGGTCTGTGAACAACTTTTGGTAAAGTATAATTCCCAGATGCGTCCACTGATGCAAAATCTGTTGTCATAATCCTCCATTTAAGACAAATAGCGGCTTCCTCTGTGGTGGGGTATGTGTTACTGTGTCACACAGTCGTATGATCTTCTATTGCAGGCACTATATCATAAATACACTGCCGTGTCACTGCTCGTGTGTTAATACAGCGATCCGTGGGAACCACAGCTCCCTCCTAGGTCGGCGTAAATAGCGGCTGTGTGTAACCTGTTCCACATGCGTTGACCGCACAAGCAATTGCTCCTGAGACCAGAGGCAGGACTATATATATAACATTTTTTTTTTTGCTAAAAATTTGGGAGAGGGAAATGCTGGCAAGGCAAGAGGGAGAGCCAGGAGCAGGGGTGCTTCTGCACATGGAGGGAGAAGGAGAGGAGAGCCTACTGAAGGCTCTGGCCAGGAACTACCAGGCCCTTCGCAGGAAAGACGGGTGTTATACCTGAAATGTTTAGGGGTATGCCCGCGTAGGCCATCCCTTCTGATCAAGAAAGGCGGGTAGTAGAGGGGATTACCCAGCCTTTCTCATCCACATCCTCACAGGCACAGAGCAGCCGAGCTGCACTGTAGATACTGGGCTCCTTCCTCACCGGAGTCTCCTAATGTGGCATGGACCCTGATCCTTTTATCAGGAGTTATGCCCACATGACCACTACCTTTGGGATCAGAGAGGAGTCTCAGGATAGGTTTTCGCACACTATGTGTGGGGCTAGTGTGCTTGAGAGGAGCTGTGCACTGATGCACAATTTTTCCTGACACCGAGGCGGAGAAAAGTGCTCAGTGCACAGAGGAATAGGGGCTGATGATGTCACACAGCAGTCCGTGAGCAGCCAGGGAACATATTGTAGGGGGTGAGGTCCCAGATGCTGCGCTGCTATTAGTGACACAGCCTCCAGTATTGAGGAGGTGGAAGTGGACGATGAGATCACTGTTCGTTCATGGGTTCCACAAGTGAGAGAGGAGGATATGTGTCTGAGGGGAAGCACTCAGAGAGCAAGCACAAGCCTGAACCCAGAGGAAGGACTGGGTTCAGGGGTAGGGGCAGAGGCATCTAGTGCACCAATGCTGCTCATGGAGGTACAGCACCAATGCACTTGGTACCAGTGCCCCACAACGGCAGGTGACCTGCTCCTGTGCGTGCCAGTGGCTCTGTGTTGGGAGTTCTTCATTGGCTCGGTGACAACACGGTTGCAGTGGCAGTCTGTGCCTGCAACTTGTTAGCCATGGGAAAGATGCAGCAATTCTTGGCACTCTTCTATGAGGAGACCTATGATGCTCCACTTGCCCGGTGGGAGCAGTGGTCAGGGAATGTGTAGGCACCCACGTGTTCCCTTCCTCGTGCCAGGTAGCCATGGTTCCTCCTCTTCCCCCTCAGGGGCAGAGTCTGGTGGCAGGTGAGAGGTGACTGATTCCCACACCATCTCAATAGGCAAGGTAGTATGGGACAATGCCACCAACATCCTGCCCTTCGCTTGGGCGTCACACGTGTTCCTTGCCTGGCACACATTTTCAACCTTGTTGTCCAGTGGTTCCTCACCAAGTACTCTGGTCTGCAGGGGTATGAGGGATGGCTAGGAGGGTGTCCAGTCACTTCAGGCGGTAATACACAGCCACCGCTCCTCTGGCCGAGTTCTAGCAACCGAACAGTCTGCCGCAGAACCGCTTGATTTGTGACACCCCCACCCGCTGGAACTCTAGTCTTATGATGCTGCTGAGGCTGCTCCAGCAGAGGCAAGCCATCATGGACTACTTGTATGAGTAGGAGGCTAGATCAGGCTCTGGGGACCTGGGATTTCTCTTACCCAGGCAGTGGTGTGATTCGGGATGCTTGCTTTGTGTTGCACCATTTGAGGAGGCCACCAGGATGGTAAGCCACGATGATGCTACCATAGCGGATACCATCCCACTGGTGTTTCTCTCAAGCCCACTGCGCGACATACACGACAGGGCACTAGCTGCTGAGCAGCAGCTACTGGAAGAGGAGGATGCCGACACCATGGTGCTTTTTGAGCCCGGGCATTACGGTGCACGAGCAGCCGTCGATGATGAGGAGTGAGATTTAGGTGACTGGACCGAGAGGAAATGGGGCATTCCTCTTGGGGGACATCTCAACCCTCCCAAGTACCCATGTTATTCGTGGTTGGGGAGTGGTGAGCCCGACACTATTGTCCTCATTGACAATGAGGAAGTGGGGTCCTCTGTTCGGCACTTTGCGGAATATGGGTATGCATATGCTGCAATGCCTGCGAAAGGACCCAGAATTAAGGCCATCAAAGAGAAGGAGCAGAACAGGGTGGCCACCCTTATAGATCCCCGCTATAAGGGAAAGTGTTGGAGTTCATTCCGACATGCAGAGGGAAAGCAGAATTCAGAAGATGAGGAGACACTGTACGTTGCCTCTGTTCTGCTTTCCAGGTGCTGGCAGGCCTACAGCACCTGATGTTGGGAATGAACAGGGCTCACACCCCTGTGCCTGAGAGGAGGAGCAGCAGTTCTGGAGGCGGCCTTGCGGTTAACTTCAGGCTGTTCTTCCAACCACGTTGCTAGGCACATTTACTGGTAACTCTTCCAGGCAATACCTCAGTCGCCAGGTCACTGACTACATTGGATCCAGGGCCGATGTAGTCACCTCAGAGACTGAGGATCCACTGGACTACTGGGTGGCGAGGCTGGAATAGGCCCAAGTTGGCACAGTACGCCACTGAGGTCATTTCATGCCCGACATCCAGTTTCCTTTTGGAGAGGCCTTCAGTGGGCAGGGGGTGTTATAATGGAGAGGAGGACCCTTCTCTCCACTGAGAATGTGGACCGCCTTACATTCATCAAAATGAATGAGGCATGGATCACATTCAGTACAGAACCCTATTGCTGATGCCTGTGATGAAGGCCTCTTTCCCCTGGCCACCGGTACTGCTCCTTCCGCCTCATTTTCCACCTCGAGTCTTAGCTGATGCCAGTTAGCTGGCAAATGGCAAATTTTCTATTGGTAGGGCCGTTATTACAAATGCTATCCACAACACGCTGCTTTTTTTGAAGTGTTTGGGTTGATCTTACTTGGCCAGTGCAAAAATCCATACTTGCTCTCCTCTTTTCCCCGAGGCACCTTTGTGGTGTCACCTACTCTAACCATGTAATGCAGCCGCAACAGCTACTCTTTGGCTAATTTTTCGTGTTGAGTTGGATCCTATTGGTCCAATGCAAAAATCATACTTGCTCTCCTGTCTCTCTCTCCATGAGGCACCTTTGTGGTGTCACCTACTCTGAGCATGTCTTACATAACACACTCATACAGTAACATAGTATCATAGTAATTGAGGTTGAATAAAGACAAACGTCCTCAAGTCCAACCCATTCACCCTCTTTTTTTTTTTTTTTAACCCTAACAGTTGATCCAGAGGAAGGCAAAAAAAAAAACAGCAAAAAGAGGGAAAATAAATTCCTTCCTGACTCCAAACGGCAATCGGAAAGTATCCCTGGATCAACCAGATCTATATTTATAATACCAGTAATTCTCAATATTTTTTAGTTTTAGAAACTTATTCAGGCCTTTTTTAAAGCTATTTAATAAACTTGCATTACCACTCTGCTGGAAGACAGTTCCACAGTTTCACCGTTCTCACTGTAACGAAACCTTTCCTAACCTGAGATGAAACTTCTTTCTTCCAACCTAAAGGATGTCCACGAGTCCTCTGATATGACCTATTAGTGAACAATGCACCAGAGAGTTCATTGTATAGCCCATTAATATATTTGTTAAAAGGTTATCTATGCCCACGCAAAAGTTGCTTCTCCAATGTAACAGCCCAAACTTGTCTAAACTGCCTGCATATTCAAGCCCCTCCATTCCCCTATTAATTAGTTGCCCTTCTTGAACTGCTTCCATTTTCAAGATGTCCTTTTGTATATGGGATTCCAAAACTGCACTGCATATTCAAATGAGGCCTTACCAGTGCCTTGTGAAGAGGGAGAATAATATCTTTCTCTCTTGAATCTATTCCCTTCTTATACAAGAAAATAACTTGCTAGCTCTAACCGTTGCTACCTGGCATTGTTTGCTACAGTAGTTGTTATCTACCAGAACCCCCAAATCTTTTTCCATTACAGATGCACTTAACACAGAGTATTTATGGTGTAGGTGGCACAGGGATTATTAAATCCCAAATGCATCAACTTGCATTTATCAACATTGAATCTCACCTACCATTCTGCTGCCCATTTTGATAATCTATCTAGGTCTGCTTGCAGCACTTGCACATCACTGGAAGTTTCCAAAGCTCTGCATAATTTAGTGTCATCAGCAAAGACAGAGATCTTGCTCTCAATGACCCCTTCTAAGTCATTAATTAACAGATTAAACAGTGGCCCCGGTACAGAACCCTGAGGACTCCGCTTAGAACTTAAGCCACATAGAGTAACTCTATTTACACACACTCTCTGTTTGTGATCCAATAACCAAATCTCTATCCATGCACAAATGTTTCTTAAAGACCAACAGTCTAATGTATGACAGTTTATACATTAGTCGCCTATGTGGCACAGTATCAAAAGCCTTTTCAGGCCTTTTCATGAAGCGTAACCCCTTCCGCTGCCCTTGAAGGAAGCATACTCTAAGGGAGAGAAGCCAATGGGGTGTGGGTCTGTCCAGTGGGGCCAAGCCTGCCTGGCTCCGCAATAATGTTGTCGAACTGCAGTGGGTCTACTGTTACTCAATGGTGCTGTTCCTACGAAGCTTATCCCCTTCCCTGCTTCCCTTGCACAAAGCCTACTCTGTGGGAGAGAAGCAATGGGGTATGGGGTCTGTCCAGTGGGGCCAAGCCTGCTTGGCTCCGCAATAATGTTGTTAAATGCAATGGTATGTTTTTTACTCAATGGTGCTGTTCCTACGACGTGTATCCACTTCCCCGTTTCCCATGCACAATGCATACTCTGAGGGAGAGAAGACAATGGGGTATGGGGTTGTCCAGTGGGGCCAAGCCTGCCAGGTTCCGCAATAATGTTGTTAAACTGCAGTAGGTCTGCTGTTACTCAATGGTGCTGTTCCTACGAACTAATACCCCTTCCCCTTGTATGAAGCATACTCTAAGGGAGAGAAGCCAATGGGGTGTGGGGTCTGTCCAGTGGGGCCAAGCCTGCCGGCTCCGCAAAATTGTTGTAAAGTGCAGTGGGTCTGCTGTTACTCAATGGTGCGTTCCTACGAAGCGTATCCCTTCCCCGCTTTTCCTTGCACAAAGCATACTCGAGGGAGAGAAGCCAATGGGTATGGTGGCTGTCAAGTGGGGCCAAGCCTGCCAGGCTCCGCAATAATGTTGTTAAACTGCAGTGGGTCTACTGTTACTCAATGGTGCTGTTCCAATGAAGTGAAACCCCTTCCCCGCTTTCCCTTATGAAGCATACTCTAAAGGGAGAGAAGCCAATGGGGTGTGGGGTCGTCCAGTGGGGCCAAGCCTGCCTGGCGCAATAATTTGTCAAACTGCAAGGGTCAACTGTTACTCAATGGTGCTGTTCCTACGAAGTGTATCCCCTTCCCCACTCCCCTTGCACGAAGCATACTCTGAGGAAGAGAAGCCAAGGGGTATGGGGTCTGTCTGGTGGGGCCAACCTGCCTGGCTCCGCAATAATGTTGTTAAACTGCAATGGTTGTCTTTTACTCAATGGTGCTGTTATACGAAGCGTATCCCCTCCCCACTTTCTTTGTACGAAGCATACTCTGAGGGAGAAAGCCACTGGGGTATGGGGTCTGTCCGGTGGGTCCAGGCCTGCCTGGCTCAACAATAATGTTGTCAAACTGCAGTGGGTCTCCTGTTACTCAATGGTGCTGTTCCTACGAATTGTAACCCCTTCCTTGCTCTCCTGTATGAAGCATACTCTGGAGGGAGAGAAGACCAATGGGGTATGGGGTGTGTCCGATGGGGCCAAGCCTGCCTAGCTCTGCAATAATGTTCCCATCACCATTATGGTCTGCAATAATGTTCCCCTTCACCACTTTCCCTTGCATGAAGCATACTCTGAGGGAGAGTAGCCAATATGGTATGGGGTCGTCGGTGGAGCCAAGCCGGCCTGGCTCTGCAATAATGTTGTCAAACTGTAGTGGGTCTACTGTTACTCAATGGTGCTGTTCCTATAAAGCGTACCCCCTTCCCTGCTTTCCTTTGCTGAAGCATACTCTGAAGGAGAGAAGCCAATGGGGTGTGGGGTCTGTTCGGCGGGGCCAAGCCTGCCTGGCTCCGCAATAATGTTGTCAAACTGCAGTGGGTCTACTGTTACTCAATGGTGTGTTCCTATGAAGTGTTTCCCTTCTCCGCTTTTTTTTAGAAGCATACTCTGAGGGAGAGAAGACAATGGGATGTGGGGTCTGTCCAGTGGGGCACAATGCCTGGTTCGTAATATGTTGTCAAACTGCAGTGAGTCTACTGTTACACAATGGTGCTGTTCCTACAAAGCGTACCCCCTTCCCCGCTTTCCTTGCATGAAGGGGCATTTACCCAGTGCTGCAAATTGCTCCCCAGCAAATATGGCTTTCGTTATTTAATACTGGATTGCACCTTGTGGTAAATACCAAAAGGGACTTTACCCCAGCACCACTTTAAGACCAGCCATTAGCTGGTCTTAAATTGGGAGTTAAAAGTGGTGCAAATCCTTTATTAAATCATTGTTCTGGTTGCTCAGGTGTCTTTTGTGAAACTGGTGCAGCCAGTGCAATTATGGAATTAAACTGCATAACCTATCCATACAGAATAGCACAAGTTTAACCCCTATGTTTAGCACAGCACATGTGGGTAAATTTGGCACCTTGAGTCCTTTAGGAGATAAGCACTAAAGGCCCCACAATCATTGTGGCGGTTTGCAAGGCGCTGTCGCCAATCAGAAGTGCTATAAAAGTAACAAGAAAAGTGCAGTAACTTACTATAGTGGTATTACATAGACAGAGCTTGTCATACCGAGTTCCCGCAGCAGAAGAATCTGCCGCAGACCCGCCTGTTAGAGGGTGACAAAGATGGTCTTTTATACAGCTCAATAACAGTTAAAATTTATATATAAATGTGATACTTGCCTTGGACATGCTCTGGATGGCCTGGACATAGTTACGCCGCTGGCGCTTCAAGTGACCACCTCTTTTGGAGTTGTGAGGTGGCCAGCTAGATTTGAAACTGCTCCTTCTTATTGGGGGTGCCAATTGGCATCCCGTCGTCCCCCACCTGGTAAGGTACTCCACTACAAAACATGCTGGCCATGTTGTCTGTAGGCTAGCTTATAGTGGAATAACACACACCCACTTTTGAGGCCTGATTTTAGAGCCTGGATTGCATGTAGAATGTCAATGGGGAGAGGGGTTATAAACGAATGCCAGAAAAATCGAATATGCAAGTAAAATGTCTATATAACAACATGCGAGTAAATATCGAATAAGCGAGTAAAATGTCTATATCCAATACGCGAGTAAATATCGAATAAACGAATACACAAGTAAAATGTCTATTATACCAATACGGAGTAAATATCGAATAAACTAATATGCCAGTGAATATAAGAAGGTACATTCCTGATGCAATTGATGTAGAGTTCGATAGCCTTAACCCTTTCACTGCCAGGAGATTTTCATTTTTTTTTTGCGTTAACTGCCAGAGAGATTTCAGGATTTTGTCCTTAATCGCTTTAGAATAATTTTACAGTAGGAAACCTTGCAGTAAATCAGGAATATTATACATTGTTTTTTTCAGCACAAAGTATACTTTAAACTAGGTAACAAAATTTTGTAACTTTTCTGAAAATTTTACTGGAATTATGGGTAAAATTTGTAAAAAAAATGAAAAAATTTGCAAATTTTCATGGATTTTTCCCATTTTTACTTATAGTTATCTTAAGGTTACGCACAAAAATCTTACTGTTTCTAAAAGCTCAGATACTCCCGAGTACAACGATACCAGATATATGTGGTACCCCACTTTTCCTGTACAGGAGACCCCCCAATAAAAAATGCACCTTCAAGATATTACACCAAATTAAAATGTATAACCACTACGACAGTAACATAGAATATCTTCCAAATTATCAAAAATATCCCCACAAGTGAGATATTTTTAGAAACTCACACCCACAGGATTTACGAGTGAGGTTAGTTTCGATCAAAATGCAGATACCCGGACGCAGCTCTTCGTCAAATTGTAAGTTACTTTCTCACATTTCCTTTTTTCCTCAACTGTAAAATCAGAGACAAATCAAATGCGAATTTCAGCTAAAAACTGTGGAGGAAAGTTCAAACGCATCTCAAATATGAAAGCCTAACTCCTCCCGAATAAACAGTATGCCACATTAAGGGTGTACCCAGAGACATGGCTACCAACTAACCCAGAGCGTGACCAGTGCCAAATGTCAGTAGCAGCAAAAAAAATTTGCCAGTTTTGTATTGAACAGTCTGCAGTTTTTCCACAAAACACCCCCCCAACTCAGAAATACCCCCCCCAAACTATATATTCCTGAAATCTACACACCTCCGCTATGAACGCTGTAGTTCGTTCATTCATATCATCAATGGTGTGGGCGCAGTTTTTCGTAGAAATTTGCACTTTTACCAGATTTTCAAAAAAAATAACATCAAACAACGTTCAAAAAGGTAGAAATCATGCCAAAACCCCATGGAATGTAAAAAAAGTTACCAAATATCAATCTCCCAAATGTCCTGAATCAAACGGTATGCATATGTGTGGTTACACATGCAGAGTGGAAGCGAAAAGCCACAAAGTAGACAATGCACGATGGCTCAGAAACGGCGAAAATATTTAGCCAACTCCGAATTTGGACAGTCTGCAGTTTTTTTCCAAAAAACACCCCGTAACTCAGAAATACCCCCACAAACTATATATTCCTGAAATCTACACACCTTCAGCTATGTAGCACTGTGTTCGTTCATTCATACCATCAATGGTGTGGGCGCAGTAGTTCTTCGTAGAAATTCGCACTTTTCTGAAAAAATGAACAAAAAACAACTTCAAAAGGTAAAAATCATGCTAAAACCTCATGAATCTAAAAAAAAGTTACTAAATTCAATCTCCCAAATGTCTCGAATCAACGGTATGCCATAGTTGTGGTCACACGCGGACGTGGAAGCGAAAAGCCACAAAGTGAACAATGCACGATGGCTCGAAAACAGCGAAAATATTTAGCCAACTCCGAATTGGGACAGTCTGCAGTTTTTTCCACAAAACACCCCCGTAACTCAGAAATAACCCCCACAAACTATATATTCCTGAAATTTACACACCTTCAGCTATGTAGCATGTAGTGTGTTCATTCATACCATCAATGGTGTGGGCGCAGTTCTTCATAGAAGTTCGCACTTTTCTGAAAAAATGAACAAAAACAACTTCAAAAGGTAAAAATCATGCTAAACCTCATGAAATCTAAAAAAAGTTACTAAATATCAATCTCCCAAATGTTCTGAATCAAACGGTATGCCATATGTGTGGTTACACACGTGGACGTGGAAGCGAAAAGCCACAAAGTGAGACAATGCACGATGGCTCAGAAACACCGAAAATATTTAGCCAACTCCGAATTTGGACAGTCTGCAGTTTTTCCACAAAACACCCCGTAACTCAAAAATATCCCCCACAAACTATATATTACTGAAATCTACACACCTTCAGCTATGTAGCACTGTAGTTCGTTCATTCATACCATCAATGGTGTGGGCGCAGTTCTTCGTAGAAGTTCGCATTTTCTGAAAAAATGAACAAAAAACAACTTCAAAGGTAGATCATGCAAAACCTCATGGAATCTTAAAAAAAGTTACTAAATATCAATCTCCCAAATGTCCTGAATCAAACAGTATGCCATATGTGTGGTTACACACGCGGACGTGGAAGCGAAAAGCCACAAAGTGAGACAATGCACGATGGCTCAAAACAGCGAAAATATTTAGCCAACTCCGAATTTGGACAGTCTGCAGTTTTCCACAAAACACCCTGATAACTCAGAATACCCCACACAAACTATATATTCCTCAAATCTACACACCTTCAGCTATGTAGCACTGTAGTTCGTTCATTCATACCATCAATGGTGTGGGCGCGAGTCTTCGTAGAATTGCCATTTCTACACAATTTTCTGGAAAAATAGAGGAAATACATTTCAAAGTTACAAAATCACGCCAAGACCCCATGTAATGTAAAAAAACCTTACCAAATAATCTCCTAAATGTCCTGAATCAAACGGTATGCCATATGTGTGGTTACACACACGGACATGGAAGCGACTAGTCAAAAGTAAAACAATGTGCAGTGAGCCAAATACAGCATTTTCCCAGATTTCAAACTGAACACCCCTCTAACTTGGAAATACCCCCACAAAACTATATATTCTCAGAATCTACATACCTTCAGCTACGTAACGCTGTAGTTTGTTCATTCATACATGAATGGGGTGGGCGCAGTTCTTCGTAGTAGAATGCATTTGTCTGAAAAAATGAACAAAAACAACTTCAAAAGGTAGAAATCATGCCAAAAACCCCATGGAATGTAAAAAAAAGCTACTAAATATCAATCTCCCAAAGTCTGAATAAACGGTATGCCATATGTGTGGTTACCACGTGGACGTGGAAGCCAAAAGACACAAAGTGAAACAATGCACAATGGCTCAGAAACAGCAAAAATATTCAGTCAAATCTGAATTTGAACAGTCTGCAATTTTCCCCACAAAACAACCCCCACAAACCATATATTTCTCGAATCCTCACACCTTTATCTACGAAATTCTGTAGTTTGTTCATCGTACCATCATGTGTGGGCGCAGTTCTTCGTAGAAGTTCACAGTTTTAGCAGATTTTCTAAAAAATTTGAAAAAAAAACACTCTCAAAGGTAGAAATCATGCCAAAATCCCAAGTAATGTAAAAAAAAGTTACCCAATATCAATCTCCAAATGTCCGGAATCAAAAGGTATGCCCTATGATGGTTACACACGCAAACGTGGAATAACAGCCACAAAGTGAGCCAATGAAAAAATGGCCCAATTACAGCAACTTTTCAGATTTCTCAGAATAAACAACACCCTCTATATAGAAATACCCCCCCCAAACTATATGTTCTGGAATCTACACACTTCAGCTAACAATGGTGTGATTCCTTATGCATACCCACAATGGTGTGGGCGCAGTTTCATGTAAAATTTCGCTTTTTTTACCAGATTTTCAGGAAAAATTTATAAAAATCAATTCAAAGTTAAAAATCATGGCAAATTTCCATGTCATGTAAAAAAAACTTGTCAATTATCAATCTTCCAATCTTCAAAATCAAACGGTATGCCATATGCGTGGATGTACACAGGGACATGGCCACCAACTAGCTCAAATGGGACACATGCACAAGTGTAATTACAAGAAAAAAATCAAAGTGCTCTGTAATTTCAAACAGCCCAAAACTTGGAAATGCCCCACAAATAAAACCCCCCACTAAATATCAATCTCCCACATGTTCTGAATCAAACGTTATGCCATATGCGTGGATGCACACAGAGACGTGGCCACCAACTAGCTCAAATGGGACGCATGCACAAATGCAATTACAAGAAAGAATCAAAGTGCTCTGTAATTTGAACAGCCTAAACTTTTTCTAAGGAAACAGTCCCGAAACATGGAAATTCTCCCCACAAACTATAATTTTTGGAATCTACACACCTTCAGCTACGTTACGATGCCATGCTTTCATACATACATGAAGAATTCCAGACCCACTGATCCAAAGAAGTCCCTGTTTTTACGAGGTTTTGTGAAAAATAAAATAAGATGATTCAAGGGTTGAAATCCTACTAACCCTTTTGACAAGCAAAAAAAAACCACTAAATGTCAATCTCCCACATATCCTGCATCAAATGTTATGCCATATGTGTGGGTGCACACAGAGACGTGGCCACCAACTAGCTCAAATTGGACGCATGCACAAGTCCAATTACAAGAAAAAAATCAAAGTGTTCTGTAATTTGAACAGCCTAATCAACTTGGAAATACCCCCCACAAACTATATATTTTTGGAAGCTACACACCTTCAGCTACGTGATGGTATCATGCTTTCGTATATACATGAAAAATTCCAGGCGCTGTATCCATAGAACTCCGTGTTAGGAGTTTGTGAAAAATAAAATAAGAGGACTCAAGGGTGAAATCCTACCTAAAACCCACTCGGCAAGTAAAAAAACCCACTAAACGCAATCTCCACATGTCCTGAATCAAATGGTATGCCATAAGGGTGGGTGCAAACAGAAACGGGGCCACCAACTAGCTCAAATTGGACGCATGCACAAGTCCAATTACAAGAAAAAAATCAAAGTGTTCTGTAATTTGAACAGCCTAATCAACTTGGAAATACCCCCACAAACTATATATTTTTGGAGCTACACACCTTCAGCTACGTGGTGGTATCATGCTTTCGTATATACATGAAGATTCCAGGCGCTGTATCATAGAACTCTGTGCTTTTAGGAGATTTTGTGGAAAAATAAATAGAGGATCACATGGTTGATGTGACTTAATTCAAATGGCTAACAGTATGTAATCAAATGGCTACCATTACAGTATGTGACTCCCATGGGTAACATATGTAATAAAAAAGGCTACCAGTATATGACTCCCATGGCTAACATATGTAATGAAATGGCTACCAGTATGTGAGAATATAGCTGATAGATGATATATAGATAGATAGATGATGATAGTAGATAGATGATAGATTAGATAGATTTAGATAGATAGTAGTAATGATAGCAGAGTTAGATAGATAGAGTAGATAGATAGCAGAGTTAGATAGTAGTAGTAGTAGTATAGCAGAGTTAGATAATAGATAATAGCGAGTTAGTAGATAGATGGATAGATAGTATGGATTATAGTAGATAGATGCAGATGTTAGATAGATAGATAGAATTTAAGATAGAAATGCAGCAGTTAGATAGATATAGAAGGCAGAGTTAGATAGATAGATAGCATGTAGATATAAGATAATAGAAGACAAAGCAGATAGACATAGTAAATAGATAAACAAGAGGCAGAATATATAGATAGATAGATATCAGAGAGAGAGAGGGACAGATAGAGATAGATAGAGGCAGAGATCCATGTGAAAGTACAAAGAAGGTCTCCCTGGCCAAATGTGTGGGCAGCATCTGACTACAACTGAACACAACAGTAAGTTTAAAATGACCAAATTCTACCAGTACATAATGAAATGCCAGTTTACTGTGCCTTTGTGTCATTAATTTGTGTCCAACTCTCTGATCTCTGTCTGTCTATTTCACTGTCTTTCTGTCTGTTTATAACTATCGGGGTGTGTGTCTATGTTTGTGGTTTGTCTATCTGTCTGTATCTTTTTGGTAATCTCTATAAGTACATAGTGGGTGTGGCCTAATTGGGCCGGAGAAAGGGGCGTGGCCTAAAAAATTTGCGCCGCGCTACGCGTGGCAACATGAGTGCCCAAAAGTGCCCGTGATCTTCTTAGACCCTAGATACGCCCCTGATGTAATGAAATGGCTACCAGTATGTGACTCCCATGGCTTACATATAATGAATGGCTACAAGTATGTGACTAATTCCCATAGCTAACAATATGTAATCAAATGGCTACCAGTACAGTATGTGACTCCCATGGATAACATATGTAATGAAATGGCTACCAGTATGTGACTCCCATGGCTAACATATGTAATGAAATGGCTACCAGTATGTGACTTAATTCCCATGGCTAACAGTATGTAGTCAATGGCTACCAGTACAGTAGTGAATCCCATGGATACATTGTATAAAAAAAGGCTACCAGTATATGACTCCTATGTGACTCCCATGGCAAACAGTATGTAATGAAATGGCTACCAGTACGTGAATCCCATGGCTAACAGTATGTAATGAAATGGCTTCCAGTATGTGACTTCCATGGCAAACAGTATGTAATGAAATGGCTACCAGTATGTGACTCCCATGGCTAACAGTATGTAATGAAATGGTTACCAGTATGTGACTCCCATTGCTAACAGTATGTAGTGAAATGGCTACCAGTATGTGACTTAATTCCCATGGCTAACAGTATGTAGTCAAATGGCTACCAGTACAGTATGTGATTCCCATGGATAACATATGTAATAAAAAAAGGCTACCAGTATATGACTCCTATGTGACTCCCATGGCTAACATATGTAATGAAATGGCTACCAGTATGTGACTTAATTCCCATGGCTAACTTATGTGGTCAATGGCTACCAGTACAGTATGTGATCCCATGGTAACATATGTAATAAAAAAGGCTACCAGTATATGACTCCTAGTTGACTCCCATGGCTAACATTGTAATAAAATGGCTACCAGTATGTGACTTAATTCCCATGGCTAACAGTATGTAGTCAAATGGCTACCAGTACAGTATGTGATCCATGGATCATATGTAATAGAAAAGGCTACCATTAATGACTCCTAGTGACTCCCATGGCAAACAGTATGTAAGAGAATGGCTACCACGTAGTGATCCCATGGCTAACAGTATGTTGAAATGGCTTCCAGTATGTTACTTCCATGGCAAACAGTATGTAATGAAATGGCTACCAGTATGTGACTCCCATGGCTAACAGTATGTAATGAAATGGTTACCAGTATGTGACTCCCATGGCTAACATATATAATGAAATGGCTACAAGTATGTGACTTAATTCCCATGGCTAACAATATGTAATCAAATGGTTACCAGTACAGTATGTGACGCCCATGGATAACATATGTAATGAAATGGCTACCAGATAGTGACTCCCATGGCTAACATATGTAATGAAATGGCTACCAGTTATGTGACTTAATTCAAATGGCTAACAGTATGTAATCAAATGGCTACCATTACAGTATTTGACTCATGGGTAACATATGTATAAAAAAGCTACCAGTATATGACTCCCATGGCTAACATATGTAATGAAATGGCTACCAGTATGTGACTTAATTCAAATGGCTAACAGTATGTAATCAAATGGCTACCAGTACAGTATGTGACTCCCATGGATAACATATGTAATGAAATGGCTACCAGTATGTGACTAAATTCCCATGGCTAACAGTATGAAATGAATTGTCTACCAGTATGTGACTCCCATGGCTAACATATGTAATGAAATAACTACCAGTATGTGACTAAATTCCCATGGCTAACAGTATGGCTAGCAGTATGTGACTAAATTCCCATGGCTATCAGTATCTAATGAAATGGCTCTAAGTATGTAAAGAAATTTCCATAGCTACCAGTATGTAATGAAATTCCCATGGATAATTGCATATAATGAAAATGCCAGTTTGTTACCGGTATATACTGAAATTGCCAGTTTGCTACCAGTATAATGGAATACTGTTCCTCTGTGTCATTAATTTGTGTATCTCTGTCCAAACCTTATCTCTATTTCTCTCTTTCTATTTATAACTTCCTAGTTGTGTATCTATCTCTCGGTTCATCATTGTTTTTCTGTTTGTCTCTGTTACTATTAAGTACTTAGTGGGTGTGGCTTAATCAGGGAGGGAAGGGGGTTTGGCCTAAAAGTTTTTTGACACGCTGCGCGCAAAACATAGACTTCCCAAAAGTGCCCCATATCTTCTCTGACCCTAGATACGCCCCTGACCCCCACATACACAAACATCCTGTCCATGCCCCAAACATCACAGGCACACCTCCTAACACCACACTCACGCCCCTAAATGGCACACCCACGCTTTAAAACAATCTGACCATGCCCCCAAATATCACGACCACCAAATGTTACCTCCAAGCCTCCTGGACACCACAACCTCACAGACGCGACCCAGACTGTTCACACCCTAGAATGCCGTGCCCCCACTCACCACAACATCGCAGACATGCCCCATCGACCTATTCAAACCGGGGGGTATAGACTACACAGGAATTACTTGCATTACCTGGACCTAAGCACCAGACACACACTGCACACATGCCACACACTTCACAGATAGAGATAGTACAACTAAAAGAACAAAGACATCATAGCACTTTCAATTATGACCAGAAAGTAACTTTATTGATTGGGATCTAATAGTCATATAAAATGATCGTTATATAAAGTTATCCTTGTGCAAGGATAAAGTGTTAAAGTGCAAACAAGGTGACATACTGCTAACAAATGTGCAAAAAATTGAGCACGCTTAATAAAAACACACAATGGTCAGAATGAAGCCCGGCTTTAACAACACAGACAAAGAGCCACACCTCACATGCTTCAGAGAAACTGACGCCTGTCAGTCACTCAAGTGCTGCGATATTCAGTTGCAATCAACATGTTTTCTTAATGGCAAATTCCATGTAGCATGTTCATGAGTAGGTTCACCACAACATTTGTATATTTACGCTCCAAGTGGAAAAACTGATAAAGTTGTATATAAAGTTTTGCAATAAACATATGTGCTATACCTCCCTCAAGCAATGTCACCTCCTCAACGCATAGCTATAAAATACATGACGTACATTACAAACTGTCTCTTCCATCTAAGCCAAACACACACCTGCTTGTAAAAAATACTTTACCCACAAGTGTACATGGGCAATGCCGGTTACAACTACTAGTATATTATATACTAGACATTAAGCCCGCTACAATAACGGGCGCTAGAAGTGCCCCCTTAGTGTCCCGAGGCCAGAGTCCCCCCTCTGTCCCAAATCCAGCCCCCCCCCTCTGTACCAAATCCAGGGCTCCCCCTCTGTAAATCCAAGGGTCCCCCTGTTAGGTTTTTATATATTCTCTATAATCACTTAGCCTAATAGCAGCCATTTTGTTCTCTGACTCCATTTTGTCTTATATTATTGTCGTGTTATTGCAGATGTTTTGTTTCCAAATGTTCTGAGCTCAAGGTCTTTTGCCTCCCACATTGTGTGTCAGCCTGACTCTATCTTCATATTCCAAGGTTTTAGTATGTCATCTGCAGACACTGTGTCTGGCCTGCCCTTTTTCTGGCAAAGCCCTTTTGTTCTGGTTTGATATATTCCAATGTACGAAATGAATAAACCGAGAAACTGGGTTCTACTGCACCGAACGTGTTGTGTAACTCTATCTCCCAGCGCTGAAGGTCTCTTAGTGGGTCTAAAGACAGGCATCAGCGGTCGGGCGGGACTGGTGAGGATATTTATTCTAACACCCCCGTCTGTCCCAAATCCAGGGACCCTTGTCCCAAACAACCTTACCTGCAGTCTGTTTAATTGCTGTTCTCCCTCTGTGTGTTTCCTGTGTTTCTCCCTCTAGTGGTGAGTCAATAGGAACGGCAGACACTCTCCCTCTAGTGGTGAGTCAATAGGAAATGCAGAGACTCTCCCTCTAGTGGTGAGTCCATAGGAACTGCAGTGACACACACACGGACACAGGGACGCACACTTAGGGTTTTATTATATATGATATAACATTATAGAATGACTGAAGTTAGGGGTGGGAGGTTCTGAATCTTCAGTCACAAATATTAGTTCCTTCTTCTAATCTGCGGTTGGCACATGCTCAGTGCAGGAGAGAGCAGAAGAAAACAGGAAGAGATCAAGTTACAGTGACTTAAGAGGAGGACTTAAGAAGAGAAGGAGGGGGGATAACAGCACAGTCCAGCCCAGAACAGGGAATGTGTAAGCTCTGTAAATTTAACTTTAATGTTCAATACATTTTTTATTTGTTTTCTTTTTTTCAAAATATTAACAGGGAAAAAAATAAAGGAAAAAAAATCATAAATACAATATATACTTTGTCATTGTTTGATAGTCACATCTGTACAGAATTCAGATTTTGTTTAAGTTTATCACAATCATTTACTCTCTTTCACGGTAGTTATACACATACTTTGTTTATCAGATAAACTTTTTATATTTCTATGGCTCCCTCATCCAATCTGGTAGATGGGATGCATAATTGCTGTAGAGCCGCTATAGACCAACATTTGTGGAATAATGAAACCGTATCTGTTACCACATGAAATAACCTTTCGTTTATACATATGTTATTCAACCTTTCAATAAACCTGTTAATTGAGAGGGATGGAGTTCTCCACTGTGCTCCAATTTGGATTTTTCCGGCAAACATTGCAAATTGGACAAACTTATTGCCGTGTCTGTTGAGGATGTCTAATTGTTTGCTTAATAAGGCCACTTTTGGCTCTGGTTTTAGATCTATAAGTAGGACCTCAAAAATTTCAAATATTTTTTACCAGTATTCTAAAGGTTTTTGAACATGTCCATCATGTGTGGTACATGTCTCCCTGTTGTCCATACCCTCTAAAACAGTTTGGGTTTATTGTGGGATAAATCTTATGCAAGGTTAGTTGGACCTTATATGTATGGTACAGTACTTTGAGAGCAGTTTCCCTCAAGGCAATGTTAAGGCTGCCTTTATTAAGTTTTAAAAATGTTTCTTTCCATTGGGATTCATCCTATGGTGTTTTGAGATCTATTTCCCATTTTTGTTGATATTTCAGTTTTTCTGGTGAAGATGGTTGGAATAATCCTTTGTATATTGTTGATAGGTGTCCCTTACCCAAGGGGTTGTTATAGCAAAGCTTCTCGAAATCAGTGAGACAGTTTGGGGTGTGTGTTTCTTGTTTAGTTTTTGCTAAATAATGGTTTATTTGCAATAACTGGAAATTTCCCCTTGGGGGTGTATTGAATTGTGTTTGAATATTTTCCAACGATTGTAACATGTTGTTGTTATATGTTCTCTTGAGTACAGTAGAACCTTCTGAGGAGAGAAAGTATATATTCATAGAAAAAAAACGAGAAGAAAAAAACTAAAAGAAATGAAACTTATCACTATTGATAAAACAAGTAACTATAACAAGTAACGTCAACTTATGGTAACAATAAAATATTATAATAGATTAGAGCGTTGCCATCCTCCTACTTTGGAGGATTTGGGGAGACTCATATTGGGGGTTTCTCGGTGTCCCCAGACCCGAAGTTGCTTTGTAATAGGTGTCCCTGTAGGGTGGTACTTTTGAGGTTAAGCTTACGTTTAGAAAAGTACATTGGAAGTACATTGGATTGTACTTAGTGGATATTTCTATCCTTGTAGGATGGTGTATATGAGTTTTCTAGGATAAGGTTAAGTAAGGGTATTGGAATACAGTTGGGTTTATATAGCATCTACACACCTTTAATTATAGAGACATAGCTATGCAGTACAGTATTCTTTTATAGGGATATATAGTTGTACAGTTCAAATACCTTATATAATAGTTTTCCATATAAAGGGATAGCTTGTGGTAATGGGGGGAAGGTGATTTATGTAAACGATCTAGAGTAAAGGTTTGTACACACGTGCGATTGCGGGTCCTGACCCGCGACGCACAACGTGTACGAACCTTTGTTTCGCCCAATAATCGGCCCGTGTATGGGCCCTTTATCGCCCAAAATGGCCGGTCGTTCGGAGATCCGTCCGGTCTGTCGGGCAACAATCCCCGACCGAATGGCTGTTTCTGCTGATAAAGAGCCCATACACGGGCAGAAACGAACGTTCGTACACACCGTGATCGCACGAACCTTAGGGGTAAAGATGGGGGGTTAGAAGAAAATTAGATTTCTGTTGCAACATATCCCTTATCTGGGTACTTTTATCTTATACATTGAATAGTTTACAAACATCAAAACATTTTAACCGTTTACACCAGAGTTCCATATTTATATCCTATGAATTTTTGTTTTACTTAAACATTTCTACACTTTTTATATATTTTCTGTGTTATCTTACTTCATAAAGGTATAGCATAAAGAAGGATATAGGTGACCAGGGAGAGTTTGGTGGTGATTAAGAGTAGGGATAAAGCTGGGGGTGAGAGGAAAATTAGTATTATTTTTCAGCTATGTCATCATAGGATACCTTTGTCCCATACTTGTCTCTCCGGAGGAAGGGATAGCGTGAAGATAGAGGGGGGTGGGGTGTAAAATGGTTTGGAGAGGTGGTTAAGATTGGGGGTAAAGATTGGAGTGAGAGGAAAGTTGATTTGATAAATCATTATGTATCATTATGAAATAACGTTAATTTATATATAATATCTATAAATTCTGAGCCTTCATATATAACAACCATCGATACATTTATTTATAGTTTATATTCAATAACTATTACATGGCTTTTATAGTTAACCCTTTTATGTCTACGTTAAGAGAGACAAGGGCTGAATTTGCGTATATATACACATTCCCTTAATCATGAATAGCATATGCCGCTGGCTTTTGTGTGTTTCAAGTCATCTGTTAACTTACAGTGATAGCGGAAGGTAAGGAGTAAAGGGTGGGGTAGTATGGGGAGATGATTGAGATTAGGGATAAAGATGGTAGTAAGAAAAAAGATTTAAATCTCAGCATATAATATTATTGTTATTATGGAATGCCCTTGATCCATACAGTATACACATATTTTCTTATACTTTTGTGATTGTTATATGCATTATACATTTAGGATCCAACAGTAATAATACAATTCTAATTATATTGTTATTATATAAACCAACAAAAAAAAGTAAATAAAAAAAAATATCTTACAGGGTTATTCAATAAAAGTTCTTATTGTTAAAAATGGTGCTAATTTTGCCCCAACCAATCAGATGTTATCTTTCAAATGTTAAAAAAACATCTGATTGGTTGGGGCAAAATTTGCACCATTTTTAAAGATAACAACTTTTATTGAATCTCCCTGTTAGTAAGATTATCTTTGCCTACTTGCGAGTCCATCTCGTTGTAGGTTCTCTATATTGTCTTATAATTGCGTGTTTACAAGGCTTTCTGTTATTATGATACCGTACTTCAAGGTGGGTTTGCCAAGGGTTTCTCAGTCAGTTGGAAATTTATATTTGATGTGGTTTAGGTCCATGCTCTAGTAATTCCCAATTACCAGATATACTGGGTGTCCCTTCAGGAGTATCCCTATGAGGCTCAGTATCCCCCTCCTTTGGGTTAAGTTTTCATAAGCATGGTGTCCTGAGGATTTTGAATTGCCAAATGTTTAGTGGTATAGGGGTAATAAAAAGTTTTATACTTACCTACAGATAGAGGTTGCAGATATAGTTAGTTCCCTATGTCGTCTGTCCCCCAGTTTCTCCTTTTAGCTGGTAAAAGCTGTGGGATTGTTTGCCACGTGCGTTGTTGGGATTTTTGAGGTGTTGCTTTACTGTAGTGGCTGGTTTCGGGTTCTAGGAATCCTAGGTTTTGTAATATTCGATTCCCTTGGTCTACCGTTTCCACTGTGCAGTTTATTCCATTCCAGGCAAATTGCAGTTTAAATGGGTAGCACCATCTGTATCTGATGCATTTTTCTACCAGGGTTTTCGTTATAGGTCTAAATTACCTTCTTTTTTGCAGTGTTTGTGGAGCCAGGTCCACATAGAATTGGAAGTGGTGTCCATTGTATTCCAGTGAGGAGGTGGATTTTTGCGCCTTTTGGAGTAGCTTTTCCTTTGTATTGTGGTAGTGTCATTTTACTATGATATCGCTTGCCATGTTGTTTGCTGGCGGTTTTGTTAAGGCCCTGTGCGCCTGTTCACACTTGAGTCTCTCTGGGGTTTCGCTTGGTAGGAGAGTCTGGAAGATTTCCCAGATTGTGTCCTGTGTGTTGGTGAAGGACTCTGGGATGCCTCGTATTCTGAGGTTGCTGCGGTGTGAGCGGTTTTCCAGGTCCTCCATTTGTAGTGCAAGTCTGTGGCTTGCCGCTCTGAGGTCCTCTAAGTCATTTTGGGCTTTTATAATTGTCTCAGCCAAGTCATCCTGGCATTTTTCAACGTCTCAGATCCGCTGTCCCAGTTCTCTAAGATTGTTTTCTAGTGGAGAGATTGCAGCCTTTAACACTTCCTTGAGTAAGGTGCGCATCTGTGCTAGGAGATTTTGTAAGCTTAGGTATGTTCCCTTTGCAGGCTTTTTATAGGCGAGTGTGGTTCCTCCCCTTCCATTAGGCCTGTGGTTTGCTGCGATCTGTGGCAAAATGCTTGTAGAGATTTCACCGCCGACGTTGTTTTTGGTTTTGGTGGCATTGGGGTTATATCTTAACAATGTTTGCCCAGCTTGAATGTTTTTGGTGGGCATCTAGCGTTGGTTTGCTTAAGTTTTTCAGGCCTGGGTAGAGGAGCTTCACTAGAACATGTCTGCTTTCGAAGCTGCTCACGAGCACACCCCATAAATTTAACTTTAATGTCACAGGGACTGTCACATGGTTTCAGAGCAGGAAGCCGGAAGTGCGTGGGATCTGGTGATGCTGCTACCATATCCCACACAAAATATCTTCAAAACTATGTAAAAATAATGAAAGTGAATTGCAAAAATACTCAGGAAAGCAATTCTTGTTAATTTACCTAAAGTAATTTTTGGACCACAATGACCCTTTAAGCCATTTAAAGGAATAGTTCACTTGAAAAGTGAACTATACCTTTAATGTATTGATTGAAGACAGCGAGTTTAAGGAGCTATGCCTTACCTTTTGTTCTTCAATCAATATCTCAGGAGCCAGAGACAAAGATAGCAGAAACTTACTTTTCACATGATCCACCACAGCAGCACTGAAAATTCCTGACCGCTTCCTGGTTCTAATCAACTATAGCGCGCATTGTCGTGCATGAGTGCTATAGTTGATTAGAACCAAAAAGCGGTCGGGACCCGTCAGTTCTACTACGGTCGATTGAGCGAAAGTTATGTTTCTGTAATGTTTCTGGCTCCTGAGATATTGATTGAAGAACGGGAGGTGAGGCATAGCTACTTTTTTTGGGTTTCATTCTCCTTTACGTCTCTTAAAATCTGGAAATTGTTGTCAGTCATTATTATATTTTACATATTTCATAAATGTTTTCTCTGGCAGCTGTTGTCGAAATGCCTACATTTACTCCTAATTCCTAAAAGCATTAGGGGTGAAAACATTATTTTAAACATTTAAACTCATAGCAATGGCATTTTAATTTGCTGCAATATACAGTTCCAGACTTACAAAAGCAAACTGTAAAAATGTATATTTGGTTGTAACAAATTAAAAAAAAATCCTCATCAAGATATCAGGATGAAATATTGGACACTGTTCCTTGTTTGTCTTTAAGGTTTCTAGTGTTTCCTCCTACCATGGCTTGTTTTTTAATGTGTACAGAAAAGACAGTAGTCCCTATCACCTCTGCCAAACATACTACATTTTTGCTAAAATATACAATACTATACAATGGATATGAACTTTATTGCTTTGTTTGGTATCATTGTCACCAAAATATTTGCTGATAATAAAAAATCTCATCTGTAGACAAATGTTATTTCCATTTTAGTTGCTTACAATTCTGAGCAAATCCAATTGTCAAATCCATATATATAATGTAAATTTAATATCCTATGCTTAGTTTAGGGATAAACCCAACCCCCCCCCCCCCCAACAAAGAAATACATCTTATATTGTCTGCATAAAGCATCATGCATATTCAACATTTCAGCATTTCTTTGTTAGACTTTAGTTCCCCTTATAATAAACTTAATTTGTATTAGTGCCCATCTGAAAATACAGACAACATTGTTCCAATAGATAGAGGATATTAACAAAGTTACAACAAGCTGTGTTTTACCTCATACTTTGTTGTGGCTGTTGGTTGACTTAGGAAATTAACCTGTGGGTACTAGGGGTCAGCTCCCATAAGTCACTTCTTTGTTTTTGTGGAAGTCTAAGTATACACAGTACACTTAGGTGCTTTCAAGTATAAAGCATATCAAATTAAGGAAGCTGCAGCCTTACTTCGTAGAGGCTGACAGCCAATCATATTACAGCATAGAGACCCGGCTCTAATAGTCATATATCATGTTACAGCAGATCCTGCCTCATAGACACAGAATAGAGATTTAGCAGTTTTAAAAACAAGCTCTATCCACCCACAAATTTGTTTGCAGAAAGGCTTAAAGTGGGAACCTGTATCCTCATGGGCTGTGTGTAGGGGTTATTGTTGTGCAATATTGTTTGTATTAAGGGGATATTGCAAAATGTCCAAATTTGGGGGCAAATTATGTTTGTGTGTTAACCCTAAAAATGATACATTTAAAAGAAAAACACTTTATTTGAAGTGGGCAAGGAAGTTCACAGGATCATTTTAAAATATTTACCATATTTAGTCACACATTGGTAGATGACTGAAGCTCAATGCCACCAATATTCCTTTGCTACGGTGTTAGCCCTTTAAACATCATTATATACACAGAATCAGCACTCTGTTAGGACAATACACATTTTACTATAAGTGTAATATACAGCTAGCAGGGCAATCCTCACTATCTGATGGGGGATTCACCTCAGTAAGTCTCACGTGAGTAGTGGATTTAACAAAATTACAAGTGAGCAGGAAGAACCAGCAAGTAAAGTGGGAAAGGTAAGCTTTGCCAATGGCAAACATAGCATGTTTCCTATTGGTGTGGAGACATCTGTATAGAAAATACGTTTATAGAGATAGTGGTCAATATTTTAAAAAACTCTGTATCGCAAGTTTGCAATATCGGGAGTTAATGTGATTGTACATTTTTGCTGAACGTTGTTCGTAGAATACCAGGCGTTAGTAAAATATTTCAATGGTATTATATGGGTCACATGTGTCAAACTCAAGACCCACAGGCCAAATACGGCCCGCGTTGACATATTTTGTGGCCTCCAGTGACTGTACAGCATCCAGGATGTACTACATTGCTATCCATTAGTCCAGTCCTAAGCAGAGGCACAATTATTGATCTGCCTGTTACTTACCTCTATCAACTGTTTTTAAATAACTGATTGCATGCACCTTTACTAAGATACATGTGGTCAGCTGTTTAAAAACAATTGATCACAGTATTTAGCAGGCAGATCTATAGTTAGGCCGCTGCTTGGGACTGCTTTAATAGGACTTGCACAAATGGATAGCAGAGTAGTAAGGCTTTGATGTAGTCACCGCTGTAACAGCTGATCGTGTATCTAGCCTGGTACTTGGGAGGGAGGTGTTACAATGGGTTTTCCATTGGAGTTGGCCATTCCATTACCGTGCCAGAAGGGTGAGGTGGGCATTCCACATTAGCCCATGAATGCGCCATAGGCAGAGGTCCCAGTCCAAAACAGTGTGCTTCATACACTTTTCCTGCCAAGACCCAGCTTTAGGAACCAGCATCCCAGAGTCACAAACCTACACCAGGCTGGTGTTAAAGATTCACAAAGACAAGGTTTCCGGATGGTACATTCTACTGTGATGGCCAATTCAAGGGTGACCGAATGATACATTTGAAGGTTATTGAAAGCTACGTTTGAGGGTTACCGAAATAGAAAGCTACGTTCGAGGCTTACCGAACCATACATTCGAGGGTTACCGAAATTGAAGGATACATTTGAGGGTTACTGAAATCGAAGCATATATTTTAGGGTTACCAATTTGAAAGTTCGATAATTCTCAAATTTTCTATAATTATTAAAAATAAGTTTGCCTGTTCGAAAAAAACAAACTAGTTCGGGAAGTTCGGAACAGTTCTAGTTCGTCCAAACTATTAAAGTTCAGCTCCAACTCAGGTTCAGGTTCGGACAACTCTACTAGCGGTTTGTATAAGGAAATTGTGTGATGGATTATAATATAAAAGCACAAAATTTGACACAGTTCAGCACAGAATAAATAAAGACATCAATAAAGTTTTATTAGAAATGTTTATTGGCTGTAATGTAAAGATATAAACTGATTTTATAAAGCTTGTATATACAGGTACCTGAACATTTTTGTAGAGTATGAAATAAACAATGACTTATTAGAGAAAAACACATCTGATTAATCCCTTCATATCCAAAACTGAAAATCTGTCAATAAAGAAATAAACATGTAATGGCTCTAATACTGTACATTTCTAAACAATTTCCAGGTATAGGGAAAAGACATTCTACAGTACAGTCTGGGATTTCACTGCCAACCTGTGCATTCTGTTTAAGTAGTTCAATAAGCAGAGAATGAGTGGTTGGCCATGTTTATATTACCCTATTTTGAGTCATATACACTATAATCAGCAATTAAGTTTAAAATAAAATGTGGATGATCAGTCCCTCTCTTTAGGCTGGAGCCATAGGTGAACAGAAATGCCTAGCATGGGCCATTAGAAATTACAGGAAGTTCCAGTAAGTTGCTGGCCTTTTACTACACTTGCTAATATTTTTATTTTAAGCTCTGGTCTTGTTGGTGCCATGTATACAGTGCTGGCTATTTGGTTAATGTCGTCCTGCATTTTAAACAAACTAGTTACTGTCTGTTTTTGGGCTAACTTAAGAATAGATTTCATGATTCTTTGTTTCCAGTTGAATGAAGGGACATGAATGAAAGTGATTTTACCAGATTTTTTACCAGAAGTAGAGGACAATCCACAAACTAATCATTTAACAGGAAGGCAATTACTTATTTAATTTGCAAAGTTAATTTGAAGAGCAAACATTCTGATAAATCTTAAGGCTACCCAAGTAGGCTCAGGAGAAATAAGGCACATACTTAAGAACACCAGACAAAATTCCAGATATCATGCAGGGAGAGAAAGCTATAGGTAGTGTTACACATCTGAAAAATGTACATTATATGAAAAACAGCGTAACAGAAATAAATACTCCTTGGGGGGGAATTTGAATCAAGCTAAATATGAACATGTCATTTTCATTATACATTCTGTCTGGCAGCATCTGCTGTAAAACATAAACCAGATTCAGGTTTTCATGCAAATCTGCCTAAAACAGACTAAAGAGTTCAGCTATATATAACCTTCTTAAGGTCAGAGCTCTGTAATATGTAGCACTACCTTATGCCACAGGAAATACTGGCATCTATGTAATTTTTTGATTTACTGTATTGTAAAAATACAATATAATGTAAATATCTGTGGCTTTGAAAATGATAAAATGACAAATTGGAAATAAATATACAGGACCATGAATCAAGAGATGTTATCAATGTCTTTGCATGACTGTTTTTAATGGCAGTAGAATAACATCTTAAAGGGCAAGTCCAAACAAAAAAAAACAAAAACTGGTGACTTGTCAGTGATTTGCCTACAACCCTAAGTACTGTTTTTTTTATCAGTTTATTACATGCATTTGTAACCAGATATTTAAAGAAAAGTTCTCTTCCATTCTGGTAAAGGTATTTGCCTCCTCACTCTGATCAATGAGCTTTTTATAAGCTTGAACATGTGCAGATGAGGCAGCAGTCAATCATTGGTTGTGATGTCATAGCCTTGATTGACTGCATGGAGGGAGGAGCCAGCTTACTCTGCCATAATGACAGCAAAAATTATACTTAAATATCTGGTTAATAATACATCTAATAATGTGCTTAATATATCGGTTGTGGGCAGCTAACAGACATGTCACCAGTTTTTTTTTTAAGGGCATGTCCACCCCTAAAACTATAATTTCCCCCACTTACATCCCAGCTCCAAATGGTTCTCCTGTAATGTCCCTCCAAAGTCCAAAAAACTGTTTACCAGGAGCAGTGCAGGGAGGGAAATAGTTTCCACCTCTGAGGCTTCCTCTCAGAGGTTTTTGGCTTGCTCAGAGTAGCCATCCTACCCCTCCTTCTACCTCGCATTTTCATCTCCCTCCTCCTAGTATAAATCCCTTTTCATATATTGTAGGGCTTCCTCCCCCACCCCCAACCACATTATTATTATTTTCAGAAACTCCCCCGATCTCTACTTACATTCCCTCTCTCCCCTGGTGTTCTGAACTGCTGGCAGCCACATCCATGATTAGCTGCTTCTCAGCCAATCACAGACGCGGCTGCCGGTCCGGCCCCCTGCTTGCAGTTTCATGCAAGCAGAGGGCCTGGCAGTGCAGCAGAGGATAGAGGGAAGGTAAGTAAAGATCAAGGGACGTTCGGAACATAATAATAATGCGGTTGGAACTGGGGGAGACGGCCCTACAATATATGAAAAATTTAGAAAAGGGGTGGACATGCCCTCTAAGTACCTAGAAAGCAAATGAAACATAAATGAAATATTCATGCAATGCTTTCTTAATAAAGGGCATGTCTACTCCCAAAATTATAGCTTATCTTGTGATAGAAACCCCCCAATCACTAATACTTTTTTACTTACAGTAAAGTAAGATACTCAGCCTGTTCCATGCAAAGGTATACTAGTATCCAAAAACGTAGTGAAAGCTTATAGAGCTTTCACACAGCTTCATCTGAGTTTCTACTGCACTCAGACACGCCTCCAGGTAGAGGTGATAGTCATTGGCCATGACTACATCTGTCACAGCCATGACTAAGGGGCTTACAAGGAAAAGACAGGGGAGCTTTATTGCAGGCTAAATATCTATGCTCACCAGCAATTCTGGGCTCTGTAAGTAAAACGGTTTTAGAGTTTGGGGGTTTTTCTACCAGTATATGGAACTATTATTTTGGGGGTGGACATGCCCTTTATGTAAAATGCTACTATAGTGCCCTGATGGTGTCCCTGATTTTTTCCAAAATATTTTGCCCCCTCTTAAAGGGTAGGGTGTAAATTGTTCAGTCCATTGCAAAGCTGTACCTTTAAATTACACACTGCTATTCTTCCTGCTCCACTGAAATTTTGTTCAATCCACAACTCCTGCGAGACTTGCTGGAGGGGAATCTCATTTTGTCAGTTAGTTAGGACTGCTCTGTTAGATGTATATTACACTTAATAAAACGTTGACTGGATTAGCAGAGGGCTGCGTCTATGTACATAATGCAATGATATTCAAAGGGCTAACACTGTGGCAAATTAATGTTTGGAGTACTGAGCAGAAGCCGTCTCTCAATGAGTGACTTTATATGTGGTTAATCTTTTGAAATAATCCTGTGAACTTCTTGCACTCTTCAAACAAAGTGTTTTTCTTTTCCATGTGTAATTTTTTTGCAAGCATACATTTTAGGCGAGTGTGGCATCTGAATTGTGTTTTCTGGGTGACATTGTGTGTCATTTATTCAATTTGGTTAATTGCAGTAGTTTTAAATGAAGGGGTTATCGTTGTGCAACATAGTCACTATTAAGGGGATATTTCAAAATATCTAAATTTTTGTTTACCCTAAAAAATTAAGTCAGATGTAAAGGGGAAGTTGTTGTGATACGTGTTAAAGTGGAGGTTGAAATGGTACGCCTTAAAGGGGAAATTGATGTGATAAAGGGTATTATATCAACTTCCCCTTTAACTTTAAAGTGTATCAAATAAACTTCCCCTTTAACAATGGGGTACAACATCTTCTCACTTTAAGTTATTCTTTAAAGTAAACCCCCAAACCCAATTTGCCCCCAAATATGGACATTTTGCAATATCCCCTTAATAGTGACTACGTTGCACAACAACAACCTCTACATTTAAAAGTACTGCAATCAACCAAAATGAATTATTGACTCAAAATGTCCTTCAGATAAAACTATTGCCACCCTAGCATACAATTTATGCTTGCAAAAAAAATGACACCCGGAAAAGAAAAACACTTTATTTGAAGTGTACAAGGAACTTCACAGGAACATTTCAAAAGATTAACATCATTGTCACACATTGATAGATGACTGCTGATGAATGCCACCAACATTCATTTGCTACAGTGTTAGCCCTTTAAACATCATTGCATTATAAACTCTGCTAATCCAGTCCCGTTCCGGTCCACATTTTACTTTATGTGTACTATACAGCTAACAGGGCAGTCCTGAATATCTGACCGAATGGGATTCACCTCCAGCAAGTCCAGATTACAGGTGAGCAGGAAAAGCCAGCAAGTAAAGTGATAAAGGTAAGCTTTGCCAATGGCTTAGAAAAATAAGAGTAACATAGTCTGTGATTTAAAGGTACAGCTTTGTAATGATTTACACCTTTAAGAAGACTGGAGCTTGTATTAGATGCGCAACAAATAACGGAATAATTAAAACTGACAGAAAATAACAACCAACCTTAGAACCTTTTATAAGTCCTGTAACTTCTAAATATCAGAAAAAAAATAGACGTAAAATATTTACGTTACTGTGGCCATTTTATCAGCCTATAAAAAGTGTACATTTGCTTTAAAATGGCTTTTTCTCTGGGTTGGAGGGAACCAGAAAGGAAATGGACCCACCTATCCATTGTAAAATCATATTTTAAAAAAAGTCCTGTATAATGTGAAACACTACTTGATAAATTATAGAAAAAGGAAAAGGCATTTATATAAGAAGGGTGTAATTCTATAACTTGAACAAAAAAATGTTATTATGGCTTTAGCCAGTAAGACTAAAACCTGTTGCATGATTGCAGATTTTGGAATCACAATCATTCCCTAAATGGCTGAGAGTTGTTGAAGTTAAGTACTGGGATCAGGGCCGGATTTACACCTCAAGAGCCTGACGCCCTTAGCCCCACCCCTAAACACATTCCACACCTCAAACCACACCCATTTCCTCTTTTTGGGGGGAAGAAAATAGACTATAAAGGGGTTTGATTTGTGGGAGGAGATTGACAACCGCCCTTCCAACCTCAGGTGCTCCTAGGCACGTGCCTACTGTGCCTAATGGTAAATCCGACCCTGACTGGGATTACCAAATCTATCTTCACTCTTTTAACTTTCCTCTTTGTGCAAGAGCAATATCTTCTTTTTATCTTAAAGTGTTTCTACAGAAATTAACATCTTGCACATTGTGATAATATTTGCCTGCATACATTTGTCCCCATACATTTTCATATAACTTGAAAATGTCCATCACCAGAGAAAATCTAAGCTCCTATTAATTTATATTTTATTGTCAATTAATGATTCTCCCCAAAGACTTTTTGTGAGACTCCATGTTGAATGTAATAGCACTCACCTGTAAAGAATGAGGTGAGAATTTCAGCTCATTTTATAAATTACTTTACTGAACCAGCAGTACCAATTGGTTTATGTTAACCCTGTACAGAACCTTTACTGTTTCACATGCAGTTTTTCCCCCATATAAAAAAGACTGAACGTAACATGCACCATCCAAGACTTTAAATGCATGAAGTACAACTTCTGATCAGAGCTATTATCCCACTTCAAAAACCTGAGTGACACAGAAGGTAGACTCTATACTATATACAGTTTATATGGGATTAGAGATGAGTGAGCACAAAATGTTATAAGGTTAGGATAAACAACCTGATCACAAATTGGGCAGATTTTGCTGGCCAGCAACAAACTCAATTTGCCATTTCTGAAAAAACATCCAACAAATAAATAGACTGGGTTTATATACCCCACAAGCTGACAGAAAGAAACCTGCACTTATTAAAATAGTAACATGTGAAAGTCACTGTCCCAGCAATGGACTAAAGGGCATTTATAACCCCCCACACCTAAATTTCCCATGATAGTACCCGAGGTGAGGACCTAAACCACCCTCACCCCTGGGTTCAATCTGGGTGTCCCACACTGAGTTGTCAAAGTCCAGTTCTGTTGCCAGTCTAACCTTATTCCCTGACAAAGTCTGTGACTGTTAGTTAAATCTGTAAAATATGTAGGATTCAGGGAGAGACCAGCACTACCAGCCGGTATGGGGCATATAGGTCCTCACCCTGGGTACTATCTGGACAGGGTGGTTTTTGGGGGGTAACCTCGAGTATAGTTCTCCTTTAATTGCAGCTGCATGGTCAAAGAAGGTAGAAGAAGATCTGAGCACCAAAGCAGATCATAATCTGTTTCACTCCCCCCCTGTCTGCTTTACAATCTCTGGAATTCAATACATTGGCTGTTTTATAGAGATAATACTGCTGCTGTTCCAGTCATGTTAAGAATATTTAAACTACTATAAAGGTTCTTTAACACATGAACATTTTGTAGTCTGTTCATTACTGTTGAATGTCGATTTTATGCTTGTCATGAAAAACCAGGGGAAAATGCAATAGATAAGAGACCTTTTACAGAAGTCTTAAAGTAGAAGTTCAGTGTAAATACATGCTTTAAAGGCCATCTGATTAAAAAAAAGATATTTTTCCCCTTAGTAGACTAACCTAAATCCGCCCATCCAGTGATTTATCTGCACATAATCATATGATTGCAAAGTACCTCCTGTATGCAGGGCCCCCAATAGTGTAATTTATTGTCCAGACCTTGACACTAGCCCTTGACTGTCTTTGTTCGGTAGAGATCTACATGCATGTTTGATCCATCCAACAGCCAATGAAGAAAAAAATACTATTAGGAATTTTAAAAGGAAATGAGCATCCTGGGAAGACGAATGTCCTCTGCACAACCTCACAACTGACCAATAGCAAGGCATAGCAAAGGAAATTAACTCAATAAATTTTTCAAAAATGAAGATAATTTGTAGAACAACTAGGCATGTGTGATATAATTAATCAATTTGAAAAATATGATTTTCCACTGAACTTCCCCTTTAAATTCTAAAAATGTAACTTTGACTTATTGAGTTAAAGTTTCTTTGTTGATTTACGGTCCCACATGCTAATGACCTTATCTTTGAATCATTTGTTGTAGACATGCAATGATTATCCAAAAACACATTTTTATGTTTGTACTTGCTGGACTGATGTGTTTGGTGCATTTGATTCTTCTGTTTACCCAGAACTACTTGTAAGCAGTGGCCATGCAGCCATTTGTAAAAGGCCATTTTCAGCACAATATCAGAAACACTGTTTTACAATTGTATTGGCTGAGGAGGAGGGCGAGCAGGTGGAGGTCCAGGGGGCACCCGTGAAGGCGGAGGTCCTGGTGGAGGTTGCCGTTGTGGCATTTGCTTAGGAATGTTATTAACTGAAGGCTCTTTAGAGGGAGCAGTGTAGATGGTAGATGGCACATCAGCTTTCACTCTTGTGAAATTAATACAACGTCCCTGGAAACATGATATTTATAAAAAAAAAAAGTGTTTCTAAATTATAACAAATAAATTTAAATTTATTTAACAATAGTCATAAATGAAAATCTTTAGGTTAAATTACGTTTTGACTTATTATAAAACTGAGTGTCACGTTTTAAATACAGCATTATAAAGACATGATCTTTTACTAAAGTAAACACTACCATCATTTAAGGTGCCCATACATTAGAACCCACCTTCTGACCGATCCCATGACATTCAATCGATTCTTACGTAACTGCCAGGCGGGACTGTCGATCATATGTTGGTCGCACATAAGAACAGGGAAGGCATTTCCAGGCAAATTGATTTAATGTCGTGGAATCAGTCAGGAGGTGAGTTTAATTTATGGGCACCTTTAGAGGGATAAAAAGTCAAGCAGCCCTAGATGTAGCACATCAGCATGTCCAGGCCATAAACACAAATGGAAAAACAAGAACACATTCACAAAGATAGAACAAGCTGTGTCTCATCACTCCCTTTGTTGTGGCTGTTGGTTGATTTATGGGATTAACCTGAGGGGAGGGGGGGGGATTATCCTTCAAAAAATGTCTGGTGTTGCATTTATTTATAGGTGTCACACTTCATGTTTCGGACTGCTAGGTTCCGTTATCAAGTTTTGGCACTTTAGACTTGATAAAGGACCGAAACATGTAGCGTGGCACCTTTAAATAAATGCAACACCAGAAAAATGTTTTGGGTTGTACGGATTCCTTCTGTATTGCTATATTTTATGCTTTCTAGTGTACAGCAGGTCAAAACAAGGAAGATGCAGCCTTGCCCCCTAATAGCTGACAGCCAATCATATTACAGCACAAAGACCTGCCTCTTAGACACGGAACAGTGGTTTTATAGTTGTTTTTAAAAACAATCTCTTTTCTCCCACACATTCCTGTGCATGTTATTCAAAAACAAATGACATGCAGTTATTTCTCATCAACCACTAAGGCAGAAAGAAAATATAAATTATACAAATTAAGTAAGTGTGGGGATTTGATCCTGTAACCTCATGGGCTGTGTACTGTACATTTCAAAACTTTTTGGCATAAAAATCATCTATTTAGTATTTTCACTGGTAGGCTCTCTGTAATTTATGCTGGCTGGAAAATAAACTGCAGCGTAACAGAAGACATTTAAAGTCTTATCAGGGACCACCATATTGGTGTAGAGACAACATCTGTAAAAAAAAACATGTGCATAGAGACAGTGAATACTGGTCTCAGTAGGTATGACCCCCGACTGAACGAATACACGCGCCATTCTCTTCCATAACAGCCATTCGCAACGTGTATGTATCGGCGTCAGGGATCGTGGCTCGGTGCACACATCGGATGTGTGCACGAGCCTTAAGACTTTTTCCTCCTGGAATTTTATTGCACTAATATGCCACCAGTAAATAGGTGCAGTATAAGAAAAAAATAGATAAGCTATTTTAAATACAGTTTATTTGCTTTTTGGATTTCCACTGCCCTCTTTAGCATGTCCATGCCAAAGAGGACTAGAAATGCGAGGGTAACACTTTGGTTTGACGGGTTTGGCAAGTGGTTAAACACAGGTAGCAAAGGTTTTTCAGGAAAAACTATTCTGCTTTTGTACCCAGTGATGTAGAGAGGAGTCAAAAACGCACACTAACACAAAAGAATACTTAACATGCAGCATTAGGAAAACACATGGTCAGTCCCCCATTTAATTAGACAAGCACGAATTGTGTTCTGCCTTGGGATAAATGAGGTAACTTTTTATTGCATCTGCTACCTTTTTGGTATTTAATCCACATGTCCCATCAACCAAATCTCTACCAAATCAATGGAGCAAAAGTTGGTTTATTTTTTGTAATGCCAAGTACCACTCAATAGATACAGCTTTTATGCCTTATCAAATCAAAATCAACAAACTATTTTGTTACAAACAATTAAATTACCTTATCTCCTGCTTGAGGCCTCATTAATGACACCTGGTCATAACCTCTTCGGAGAAGAGCCCATAAGGCATCTAGTTTTCCCTAAGATAAAAAACATGAATGAATAATTTGAATGTAATTATTTTAAACTAAACTCATTTAAAAGAGAGGATTTTTTTTTCACCTTTATTGGACTGTACCATCTCCTCTGCTGTGGCTTATAACGTGATGTTGTCTTTTTTTGTTTAGGCTCCCAGGGTTCAAATTCTTGGTCTGGCAATTTTATAACAGCATTTTTGGGTTTTTCCAGCTTGGCTCCTTCTTCTGTAGACCCCTTACCCCCCCATCTGACCTGTAACATGAAAACATATGAAACATTTTTTAAAAAAATGTAAAAAGTAATGTATTTATAAAACTCGCAATAAATTCATTCTACAGTCTATGTGAATGCAAAATAATTGTTACACATTTAGTTTTATACTACCACAAGAAAATACAACACATCTGTTACCGATTTGTCAAGACATACAGGATTTGTGTGAAAAATCATGCTTTACATGTGATAGTCCCAATGTCCTGTCAATTACCTCTTGCCTGTCACTTTATTAACACCAGTGACATATTAACTTCCAGCAGATGTGGTAATGGCAAGTTCACTGAATAGCTTTAAAAGTGGCCTGAATAAGTTTCTAAAACTAAAAAATATTGAAAATTACTGGTATTAATACATATACTGCAGTTCAGGTTGATCCAGGGATATTTTCCGATTGCCATTTTTAGCTGAGGTTTCTTTGCATTCCTCTGGATCAACTGTTAGATAGGGTTAAAAAGTAGGGTGAACAGGTTGGACTTGATGATTGTATGTCTTTATTCAACCTCAATTACTATGTTACTATGTATTAATTAGCATACAGTATAGGGGTGCCATCGACTCAGAGGCTAAAAAATACCAGCCTGGGTGTTGTGTGAGGTGTGTTGTGGGTAGGGGATTGGATGGGAAGTGTTGTACCACCACCAGCATTTACTTGCACCCTACTCACATTCATATCATGCCTGTGGCGACAGGTTCGTACACACCTGTGATCTTCACCCGAATGCAGACCCCTGATCAAACACCCGCGCCGAATGTCTGGCGGATCGACGAACGACCCCCGACCGAGGGATACACACGCGTTACTATCGGGGTTCGGCCGGGTGAAGATAGCAGGTGTGTACAAACCTTTACACCTCTAATATGATCCTTTTTGCATTTATTTTAATAGGCTTCTATATTATTCAATCTGCTTTTTTAAAAAAAAATACTTTATTGTTTTTATTATACCTCCATCCTTTTAATGCCCCCAACTCCTCTGCCTCCATAATAAGAAGCATCTACAGTGGGCCATTTTTTCTTTGGCAATCCATCTTCATCATCCGACTCCTGAACAAAAGAGATCAACAATACAGCTTGGCATTTAACCAAACATGCCCTACCCTCTATTTCATTTTTGTATTACCAAATAAATATATAAACATAAAAATCTTTAGTTATATTTTATTATTTGCTGCTTCAAGGGAATGTTTACCCCCCCCTACAAAAATATTTACAAATACAGTAATCACTCCCACAAACCCCATTTCCCCCCATACTTACCTTTCTACCTGGTGTTTCAGAATCCAGACTAGAAACAGAACAAAACTGACCACAGTGGACAGTCCATTTTTTAGTCCGTTTTGGTCTGTTTTTAGCACTCTGCTTTTGCTATATTTTTAATCAAAATGTGTCTGTTTCCGGACAGAAATGCATGCAGCAGTACTTTTTTTTATGGAACAGGTCAATCCAATATCTGGACCCAGGGCAAAAAAATAAAGTTTTGTGGGGTGATTACTCTTTGTTTTTTGAGGGGATGAACACACCCTTAAATTAAGTGATATTTTAACATTCCTACTTGCAAGTTTATTTTGCATAGTCTATTACATACATTGTATTTATTAAAGGAAAACTAAACCTAATTGTTTATACTCCAGAATCTGAAAATAACCCCCTAAAAACATCAATAAGCTATGAAATACCACTATAGTAAATTGTATTAAAGTAAATGTAAGCCTTTTAAGAACTGCATGACATATCTGTGTGTGTATGTGCAGTGTCAGACCACACCTGCTACCTCAGTCACATGCTTCTTGCTTTATCTGTCCTGTAAAAGGATTGGCTAGAGATTAATAATGGGTGTGACCAACTGTAACAAGTTTCTACCATAACGAGGTCTGAGCATGTGCAGAACACAATGGTCGTTGACCAAACTGTGTGATACTAGAGGTAAGAGGTAAGACACAGATTACTGGTTTTATATCATGGTGTTCTGCTTTCTGGTTCAGTGTTGTTCTCTGGCTTTAGTTGTCCTTTAAGGGTCTTAATGATAGATAATAGGACAGTGGTAAATCTAATGTAATTTATCTGGGAAGCAAATAACATACAGCTCCATAACATTAGTCCATATGGCACCTTCTCATTAAGCAAAGAATAATCTTTAAAACCTTTATTTCTCAATCTGTGTACAGGTAGAGATTTGTAGCAGATAGGAAGCTTTCACACATTATCTACAAAAAACACATAAACACATTCCATTACAATCTCCCTATAGATGCCATTCATGTGGCCACAAAGCAGCAGCCACAATTGGCTCCCTATACACACGACAATTGGCAAATTCTGTAGGATCCATTTGTGTTTTATCAGAAATGTGTGTACCCAGATCTAACCTTCAATTCCTTCACTCCATTACACCGCCCTACTTATCTCTTTTCACAGCAAGATTTAAGAGATTATGTAAATGCCAACAATATAATATTGGAAAGTTTAATAAAATAGATAATTTCCCCCCTACAAATAATGCATTAATTCTTTTGACTTTTGGGAAAAGCTCATTAAGCTATCATATTGCTACTAATTTCTTTTGAATGACTTTCCCCATTATATTTCAAATCCAGTTGTGCAGCTGACATTCTTTAATAAATATCCCCTTTATGTTGCAGCTGCAGGGTGAACTCTATTGACATTGAATTAGAGACATATAGAGGGCCATTTTTAGAACACAAAATTCCTGCAGATATTTATTATAATGATACCAATGACTGAGAGGGGAAAATACTTGGGATGGTATTTATTCTATAATTGTATACACTGTAACTCACTTTAAATGTTACAACACTAAGAGAAGCAGTTACTATGCCTGCACCAACTTGGTAAAGTGCAGTGCTAATAAGAAAGTCACTGGGGGGCATGCAAGGAAGTAGCTCTAACGAGGCAAGATAAAATATTAATTTCAGGATGGCAGGTGCCCAGGTACCTGGAAAGGGGCAGGCTTACCAGCATTAAAAAATCACATGGCACATAATATTTGTTTTGTTTCCTTTACACTATAAATAACTTCCCCCCCATTATCCCATTATTTGGCACATTGGGACCGTCTGAGTAACTTGTGAAATAAGCACACCTATTCACTGGTAATTGAAAAAAAAAAAAAAAAAAAAAAAAAAAAAAAGATTATATATATATATATATTAATATATATTTATATATATATATATATATATATATATATATATATATATATATATATATATATATTATAAATGATATAATACACCGCACTCACATTCATGCAATGATCCTTTATTATGAGGCTCGCTGTAAATCCGGGCGACGTTTCGGAACAGCATGTCCCCTTTCTCAAGCCCACAGCGTCACGGCCATACCATAATACAAAAACAGTTATAATACACTTCAATAGTACTTCCTATATATACCCTCCTCCAGGAGTATCCGCCCCCGTTGCACCAATCACATGCTAGGTACTATAACAGGTGACCAATATACATAATCACATGCAGGTATAGGAATAAGACAGACAAAGGGAGATATCAAGGCGCCACCCATGAACCCTAAAGGACATGGTCAATAGAAAAATGAGGATCCCAAGAAATTAATACAATAACAGTTGTATAATTACACATAACATCACAAGTATACATGTAAGTCATAATCATGATTCAATCCTGTAGGGTGGAGGGTACCCAATCTGTGCACCCACCATACTTCCCTTTTCTTAAGCAATAACTCCCTATCACCCCCCCGTTGGGTCTAGGGACGGATTCAAGAATTAAGAATCTTAAGTCAGACTCCTCATGATGTGCTTCATGATAATGAGTCGGTACAGGTAATTTGGTATTTTTCAGCTTAATGCTGGATTTGTGTGTGATATACGATTTTTAACCGGTTGTGTCGTTTCACCCACATATTCTTGCTACATGGGCATAACAGGGCTATACCACAAATTAGTATCACAGTGAAATGGCCTCTCAATTGAAATACTTGTTTGGTATTGGGATGTGTAAATACATTAGTTTTTATGACATGTTTACACTGTTTGCAGCTTCTGCAAGGAAACATGCCATGGGATAATCCACCCTTGGTTTTATGTGATACCGCCAAATCTGATGTCACAAAATAATTAGCCAAGGTTTTTCCTTTTTTATACGATATTCGTGGGGGGAGTGTAAATTCCTGAACAGATGGAAAACCTTCCTTCAATAAGTTCCAATGTTTGTATATACACTTGTTAATGAGGGAACTGTGCAATGAGTATTGGGTAACAAATGGTATACGTGTGCTGTTCTTTTCATTAGATCTAACCAAGCTCCTGGAAGATTTATCAAGAGCTTGGTCCAAACCCGAGGAGGATATCCTCTCTCCTGGAATTTCTTATACATCTCTTTCATCTGAACAGTTTTCATAGAGGGATCAGATACTATTCTAGATACTCTGGTAAACTGACTAATGGGCACTGACTTTTTAGTTTTGACCGGATGATAACTGCTGTACAAAGTAATTGATTGCGATCCGTGGGTTTGGAGTATAACTCCGTACGAAAGCCCTCCTCCTGGATCACTTTCCACTCCAAAAAATGAATGTTATGGTCATGATACTCTAAGGTATCTTTATGTTGGGATGTAATGTATTCATTGGTGATGGAACTCCATGAGTGTCTCAATGTCGCCCCGCCATAACACAAAGACGTCGTCTATGTACCTCCACCAGGCCACACAGTGCCTGCAAATAGTGGAAGCACATAGACGAGTCTACCTCCTGCCAAAGCATGAAGGCATTTGCGTACGACGGGCGACATTGGATCCATGGCCGTCCCACCGGAGTTTGTGCAAGAACTCTTTGTCGAACTACAAGTATGATTGGGTGAGTATGATATGTAATAAACCATAAAAATTTTTATTTGATCTCTACTAAAGTTGGCATTCTCACTGAGTAACTTTTCACATGCCGAATTCCTTCTAAATGAGGATAGGGTATATAAGCTACCTACATCCAATGTAGCCATCAATATAGGCTCATGGGTAGCAACCTTCACTGCGGCTAACTTGGTCAAAAAGGTTTGAGTATCTTGGATATACGAAAGTCCCCCCCGAACCAAGGGTGCAAGGATCCTGTCCAGCAGGAGTCCATGCCTGCCACTATTGGACGCCCAGGCGGCCGGACAGGGTCCTTGTGTATCTTGGGCAGGGTATAAAGGACCGGAGTCACAGGGTTAGAAACTATCAACATTTCCTTAAGAGATATGTGTATTACACCCTTCGAAACATAGTCGGACAAATATTTCTCTATACCTCTTGAGATGTCCCAGATGGGGTCTCCTGGTAATTTAGCATATACATTGATATCTGATAATTGAGTCATAATTTCCCCAACATAATATTCGGTATCTAATACCACGATCGCCCCGCCCTTATCCGACGGTTTGATCGTGATATCAGAATATGATCTAAGACCATTAATGGCTTCAGTCTCAAGCCGTGTGAGGTTAGATCCCATATGTGTGGACTTAATATCAGCAATAACCTGAGCAATATCATTTTTAACTTTTCCCACAAAAGTCTCAACCACTGGATAAGTGGTTGGTGATTATCACTTACATGTATACTTGTGATGTTATGTGTAATTATACAAGCTGTTATTGTATTAATTTCTTGGGATCCTCATTTTTCTATGTGACCATGTCCTTTAGGGTTCTATGGGTGGCGCCTTGATCTCCCTTTGTCTGTCTTATTTCCTATACCTGCATGTGATTATGTATATTGGTTCACCTGTTATAGTTCCTAGCATGTGATTGGTGCAACGGGGGGCGGATACTCCTGGAGGAGGGTATATATGGAAGTACTATTGAAGTGATTATGAACTGTTTTTGTATTATGGTATGGCCGTGACGCTGTGGGCTTGAGAAAGGGGACATGCTGTTCCCGAAACGTCGCCCGGATTTACAGCGAGCCTCATAATAAAGGTCATTGCATGAATTGTGAGTGCGGTGTATTATATCATTTATACATATCAGGGACCTGTTGGCTATGGTCCGCCGAACACCTGCACCCAACGCTCTGTCTAACAGGAGTGCAGCATCATCTATTACTTATATATATATATATACATGGATAGTCCTCAGCACTCCCCTATACAAGCGGCCGCCTCGGTGCCTCCGTTAGGCATATGTAGAGAAACGAAACTCGGAGCACTCGCAGGACTTACTTCACGGTACACAACTTTTATTCAGCAAAGATCAACGCGTTTCGGCCATTATGCTTACGGCCTGACGAATCCTGACGATGGCCGTAAGCATAATGGCTGAAACGGGTGATCTTTGCTGAATAAAAGTTGTGTACCGTGAAGTAAGTCCTGCGAGTGCTCCGAGTTTCGTTTCTCTATATTTATATATATAATATATAGATTTTAAAGTATATCTCCACTCGTAAAATACACTGTTTTTTTTATTTAAATTGAAGAACAGGAGGTAAAGGGGCTATGTCTTACCTCCCGTTCTTCAATTAAACAATCAGGAGACAGGAGGAAAGTCAGAGTACGTAAGTAAGTAGAAGACATAGCTCCTTTACCTCCCATTCTTCAATGTAACTGAAAAAAGCATAGTGTATTTTACGAGGGGAGAAACCCTTAATATAAATTTTAACAAATGTATTATCACCTTACATATTTATGTTTGAGAAGGTCTCTGGATTATATATAACTGGAGGAGTACTTACTTTTTTTTAGAAATAGGGGCATTTAATTTATAGAGTAGGGTACCAGTGAATTTAGGTATAACAGGTATTTCTGTTGCATTTTGTTTATTCAAATAATTGAAGAAGGGGACATCAAACAGTATATTGACTGCAAAAAAATGCCTTTTAGTTAACAACGCGTTTCAGACAACAACAACACACACATTCCTTGGCTTGAGAAAGGTCTGTGTGTAGTCTGAAATGCGTCCCAATTAAGAGGTACTTTATTTGCAGTTGATATACTGCATGGCATCTTCTTTATATGTCACAATACTGGTCTGCAGGTGGCACTCTGTCTCATTTAGTATCTGCATTTTGTTTATCACAAATGTTAATAATTACCTTGGGTCTTAAGGTTCGTACACACGTGAGATCGCGGGTCCCGAACTGAGACCCACGATGTGTACGAACGTTCGTTTTGGACGATAATTGGCCCGTGTATAGGCCCTTTATTGGCCGAAACGGCCAGTCGTTCGGAAATTCGCCCGGTTGTTCAGGCAACAATCCCCGACCGAACGGCCGTTTCGGCCAATAAAGGGCCCATACACAGGCTGATTATCGGCTGAAACGAACTTTGTACACATCGCGCAGCACGGGTTGGGACCCACGATTGCACGTGTGTACGAACCATTAGACTGTAGTGTTTCTAAAGCAGGTGGTACTTTACTTTTCATAAAGTACTACTGTAGAAAATGTGATTTATCTTTAAATGTGTGTCACTTTATTCTATCAACTGTGCAATGATATTTTGAAGGGTGGGGGAGGGAATGACAGGAAACCAGTATACAGAGTTGTGGAGTCCAGCTGAGGCCTGGCAGGGCATAAGGGGAGAATCCTATGTTACAAGCAATGAATGAATAAGGATTTTGTTCAATGTGACATGAATAGGAGAGCAGCAAGAAAACACAAAAAGTAATTAACCCCTTTCCTTCCAGAACTAAGATTTATATAATATATATATGGTAGTATACATTGAATTTACAAAATTTAAAAAAATAAAAGACAGTAGGGTTCTGGAGGCTAAGATCTGATATAATCACATAAGTAAGAAATAGGATGAAGCGGCATGTTGGCATGTCAGTAGGCAGAACAGTAATATGTGTATCAAAGGATGAAAACAATACAAACAAAAGAGTAGGTCTTGGGACATATATTAATTTAAGGATGGTAAGACATTATGGGGCAGATGTAGTACAAAAAAGTGTGCAACTTACCTGATCGTGATCCAGCGATGCTTTAAACTCCTGTACGCCTCCATTCAATAGACGGTAAGTTTTGCACTACCTTGCAGCGCAAAACTTAACTTAACCTATATTGAATAGGCTACGCTGCGTTATTTCTTAAAACTTTTGGAAATGGTGTGACTAGTGCAAAATTAGTGAAAGACCTACGCTAAGCCAATAGTACAAATCTAATGGGTTTTGCACTAATTTGGCCCAAAAATGCCCAATATAGCATTGCTCCCTATATGTGCCAAGTAAGAGATGCTGAACCTAGGATCACAGTGTTTTACAAAGCCAATTGATACTCCACTATATTGTGTTATATTACATATATTAGTTTACATTCTAAAAAATTCTATAATGTGCCAAAAACATGCACATTTTTTTCTTAATATGTATTAGATTGTCGTAATGGACAGAAAACTTAATATGGACAGTTTTGGGCTGCTCTCTAGAGCAAGCGTACTGAAATCAGAAATCTGATTCTAAAGGTTCGTGCACACGTGCAATCATGGGTGCCGACCTGCATGCACGATGTGTACGAACGAGCGTTTCGGGTGATGGGTTAACCTTGGCAACAAATTTGAGTCAGTGTGACAAATCCTTATACCTTAAAATCAACAAAAACTGCAATCCTTCCTATTGTATGGACAGAACACATTTTCATGTGTATAGTAAAATTTGTAATGTAAGGCTGGGTACACACCAGCCAATATTTTCGGCCGACCAAACGATTCACAGCACTTTTGGTCGGCCGAAAATATCGGCTGGTGTGGGGTGGCTGGCCGCAACCGGCCTCAATTGTTCATTCGTCCGGATTGGACGAACGAATGATCGGACGTGTCTGAAAATTACGATCGATCGTGCGGTTCCCTATGGGAACGCTCGATCAACCGCGACGGACATTTGTCCCGGCCGAGTACTCGCTCGTAGCATGCGCTCGGTCGGGACAAATAGTCCCTCAGTGTGTACCCAGCCTAATCTGCAAAATAATCTGATTTGGAATTTTACAATGACACTCCTTATAATTTAACACAATACTGACACTCTGATCTTTTAGACGTGTAATTTTCACAGCTGAGTGTAACCATTTTAAAAGGAGCTGAGAATTTAAAAAAAAACTTTTATGGTCTCATTATTCCCCAGGTCAGTTATGTTATCACTTACGCAAGCAATATATTTGCAGCCAACATGCATACTGTATGTTCCACAAAAGAACATTGTGGTGTTATATAAATTAAAGCATAAAATTAGTCTAGAAGTGGGTGTAATGTTTGTGCAAACGACAGATGTTTCCTGGTAGTCTGCTGAATAACAGATTTTGACCAAAAATGTTTGGACAAATCAGGGGGAAAACATATTAGTTACTCTCAACATGGTTTCTGGATAATACAGTAGAAAATGTCAAATCTACAGTATATTTTTATATTTATGGAAATCATGACAATGTATACTCACTGGCTCTGGTGGTGGAGGAGGTGGTGGCTCCTTGATAACCTAAAAACAAACCAGCAGACTAAATCACAAGGGCACATGGCCCTTAAATAGAAAATACTGAAATACTGTGAAAATAAATGTGATATTTCTGATAATTACTAATCTTTCAAAAGCAGTAGTCAATAAAAACACAAGACTTCATACTATAGACTGTATGACAGCTATTAAATGACATGGTATGACATACCCTAATAATGTCTACTAATATTTGATTTCAAACAAAGCTACATTTCGGGACACTGCATTTTTATTGTCTGAGAACATTAGATCATTATACATATACAAAGCAGGGCGTGTACAGGTTTTTTGGCAGATATATGAGATTTACTGAGGTCAGGGTTCATCATAAACAGATGAATCTTTAATAGACAAAATACAATAAGCATTATAACTTTATTCACAGTCTGTAAATGTCTTTTTTCTGGAATGTTGGAATGGAACAAATAAGTGTAAAGAAAGAGATAAGGGTGGATTTTAAATTGCTTCATCCTTCTAATGGGAAAAAAAAATCTTAAAATTTACATTACAGATCTAGGCTAACATAAATAGGTAGATTGTTCTTTTTTTAATTGATTAGTGTCTTTGATCACTTTTAAAGGACATGTCCACCCCCAAAACGAAAATTTGTAGCGTGTGTAGTGTGTAGTGTTAAAAAATCCTTACCTTTCTCTTCTGCTCCATGTGGTTGTCCTGTAGTTTCTATTCAAAGTTCAGGAAGAGTGGGAGCCTTCCTGTGTGTAAAAATGTATCTGCCCTTTCCCTGTCCCAGTTGGAAGCCTCTGGCATGTGCAGGGGAGCCCCCTCCCACCCTCCGGATCCCTTGTCTCTGCAGTGTTTTGCAAAATTAACTTTTTTTCTGTAGTGTAGGGGACCACCTCCCAACCCTAACTGCCATGTTTAAATCTTAAAAAAGTGTAGAGAAACTTACTTACCAGCCTTCATTCCCTCGGCTTTCTCCATAGCCGGCACCCACATCTGTGACTGGCTGACTCTAAACCAATCACAGACTTGGCTGCCGCTCTGGCCCTTAATTTCACTCTGTTCCCGGAAGTAGCATTAGAGGCAGAGCCTTGGTAAGTAAGTTTCTCTGCACTTTTTTAAAATTGGCGGTTAGGATTGGGAGGGGGTCCCGTATACTACACAAAAAAAATAATTTTGGGGTGGTGATACCCTTTAAAATTGATTCCTATTTTGCATTTTATGACCAAAAGTAAAGGATATTGAGTGCAATATTTATTAAACCTTGATCAGTCAGGTCAGAAAATTTCAAACAATTGTACTGTCAAGGTTGCTGAAATATCTCAGTCGCAGTTTTAAGAACCCCAGTCAGTTTGTGTATCTCTAAATGAGTCCTGTTTAATCACATGAATATGTACACTTTCTGGATAATCATTTAATAGTGATTATAATACAGTAATTGATAGTACTGCATATGAAACGCAATTTTCTAGTTCTCCCTTTAATATGGGTATACACCTTGCAATTCTTAGTCCTGACCGCTGCTCGGCACTTCCAACTGGTCACCCAGGACAAAGGACTGACGGTTGCGGCAAAAGTAGCCGACCTCACGATCGGACGTGGTTTTTGAAATGTGTATGATTGGACATTCAGGAAGAATGAACAGTCAGTGGCAGCCAGCCGAAAACCCATGCAATGTTTTCTGCCCGATCGACCGATAAACTGAACTACCAGGCGTACAAATTGCATGGTGTGTACACAGCCTTAGAGCCAAACTGACAGTTTACATTGAATTCCATTCTAACAATTTAAATCTTCTGATCTGAGCAGAAAAATAAACTGATATTTTTAATGGAATAAATACCAAATAATGTCTGAGTTTGTGCCTCATTATACAACAATGTAGTAAATAATGCAGTAGCAGGCAGCCAATGTTTTTGAGACTGCAAACATACATTAACTAATTGATATTTTGTAAATACTAAGTATTAAAGTAAATACTGCTTTTAATGCTACAGTTTGCTACCGTTTACTGACATGGCACTATATGGCAATATCCTAATAATTCAAAGAATCATATAATTGATAGAATACAATGACTCACCACAGTGCAGCAAAGGGGCCAGAACCACCAAAGCAGAGCCAGTAGAAGAAGAAGGAAAAGCACCAGCAGAGCAATAAATAAAATGATTCCTGTACGCTAAGTAGCAAATATAGAATTAGTATTAGATCTACCGTAACACTTTATTAACACAATAGCAAAACTACTCAGCCTTTACAACTAACAAAACTGATGTAATACTTCTTTTACAAACATCTTAAACAAAAATTACACATTTAATGTTTGAGCAAGATCACGGTTTCTAAATAAAATAAATAAACAGTATTAAATCAAGATCATTATTACAGTCATTTCCAAATGGATAGCACTTTTCTATTTTATCTTGAGAGGAGAAAAATAATTCCAACAACTTTGTTGATCCACTAAAACATTTCTTCTTCTACTACAGCTACTGTAGGACTTAGAGATAAGTTCCCCTCTAAAAAAATTAAATAATCTGAAAACAAACCCATAGAATGGGAGTTAAAAAAATCCATAAGCTCTGATTAAATTTAAGGTATAACTAGCAATAATTAGTGTAAATGGACCAGAAACCTGGGAAACGTACATATAATGCACAGCTGGATAGAAACTAGTAAATGTTATTGCAGCCATATTTGTGTTTTTAACACATCATAGCATATCGCTTTCCCCTGGCAAGTGGCTGTTCCTTTTTCGGGGACTGTACAGCTTTAGTACTGGTAACAGCTTCTAAATAAGCTAAGCTGATGTTATTATTTCGTATTTAAAGAGTACATTGTTTCCATATTGTGACTGGTGCTACTATCTACACAAGAATCTGTGGTTGTTAGGAGTAAATGCTCACAAGGAAGACACATGGACTGGGAGATGAACTGCCAGCAACATGGAAGCCTTCTTAGTTACAGAAACAGCCTTTCACCATGGCAATGTTACACACCTTACCTTAAATCTGTAGGTATATGAATAATATTAGCAAGGTTTATGGAAAGAGATCAACTATTATGCCGGTGGTCATATAAGCTCCCTTTAATTTAAGTAGTATTGTACCATGTATAGGCACTTAATCAGGCCACTTAATCTGGTTCCCTATGGGACCACACAATTGTTAGCGTGAACTGTTGGCCATGGCCATTATTGCCTCGTCCGAGCAAATGTCCCCCCGTGTGTACCCAGCCTAAAAGTCAGATTTCCATTATGAATTTAATATGAACACACTAAAATAGCCATATTTCACAAAGTACCCAACAAAGGTATAAAATAATAATACAATTACACATGTTTCACAAAGCCAGATAATCATGTAGCCTATGGATTGGCTTATAGTACTTACACAGTGTGTGCTGGTGATGCTCACAGAACTGGAGATAAATGTTAGACCTTTATTCATGCTAACTTGCAGGTACACAACCCTGAAAAAACAAAACCGTTTTAAATATACTGTTCACAGGGATACACAGTAAAACATTATCAAATGTGTAACACTCACTGTCCAACTTCTTCCAGTATTGGTGCAGGGCACAATGATATTGTCCTGAACATCCGAGGGTTTTTCATCTAGAAGAGAAATAAATAAATAAATATATATATAAATAATTATATAATATATATATAATAATAAATATATATATATATATATATATATATTATATATATATATATTATATAATATATGTATATACACACACACACATACATATCACTTGCGAAGTTTGCCTTAACTTCATTCCTTGAGGGCTGGTTTTGTTAACCTGTATCTGGATTCCCTCTTGATATAGTTACTTAGTTGCTAATTGTTAAACATACAGTCGCTTTTTTACAGCTGTTTAGCTTATTTCCTATAAAATAAGTCTGCAGTTTGCATCTTATTTTATTATCTTATAACTTATTGTTTCATGTCCTTTGTATACTGTATATTATATGATTACCTTTTTGTCTCACTTTGAATAGTTTCATTGTTTCTAGTGGCTGTTTTCTATTGTCAGCTCTAGTATTTCATAGTCCCTACCTTGTTTTTGGACTTATCCCACTTTACTCACTTACTTGGTGGGTTTAGGTACCCAGTACTACCTCACTTCGTTATTCCTTTTCACTGTACAATGGTGTGTTCTGTAAGTAACCGAGTTGTACTATTTATTCTTGCATACTATCACATTTGTCGTTTTATTAACTCTTTAATGCTTTTTCAGTAGTGGGGTTGACTTGCACTCAGCATTTTAGGGCGATTTTAGCATTTTGGGTTTAAGTGGTATACGCTTAGCACTTTATGCTCTCTTTGTAGTAGATTTTATTTACACAGGGCACTTTCAGTATTCTCAAGTTTCTATAGCTATATCCATTGTATTCTCAGCACTTTATTCAGCACCCTCGGTACATTCGGCACTTTTATAGCTTTGGGGGTTAATCTTTTGTGGGAGAGGCGGAGGGCAGGATAGGGGTGTGTATTATGTGTATTTATACTTACCTTACGTGTGAATCTGTAATCCTGACGACGGCCGCCCACAATATGGCCGAAATGCATTGATGTTCATGGTAATAAACCACATTGCTTGTTTGAAAATTCCCATGTGTGCTCTGACTCTCCTGCTTTTCTATATATATAATCTCAACAAAGGAGCTGCACTCAACCATTTGCAATGGTCATATAAATTTATTGAGACACCCTTTGAGTTCCCCACACAATTAAATACCTTGCATCAGAATATTAAATATTCCTTAAAATATCATATGGAGCATATTCACTTTTTAGATGTCATGGTGACCCAGGAAAGGGGATTCCATACTGAGTAGAGATGTCCGAACTTCACAAAATCCGGTCCGCTCGAGGATCCGCGAATTTTCGAGAAAATTCGAAAAAACGCGAGCGGACCCATTAAAATGAAAAATTCCCTTGAAATTACTAGATTTTTCGTATTTTCGAAAATTTTCGAAATTACGGGTTTTCGAAAAATATGTATTTTCGAAAATACGCGAAAACCCGTAATTTCGAAATTTTTCGAAAATATGAAAAATCTGCGAATTGGAAGTTCGGAAGGCGGAAAATCTGGAAAATCCGGAAAAATCCGCCGTTCGCGGATCCGCCGTTCACGGCGGATCCGGGTTCGGATCCGCGAACCGGCCATCCCTAATACTGAGTTGTATTCTAAACAAACGGATTGTAAGCAGCTTTTAATGTACAGCAGTTTTTATCCAGAAAAACCCAAAAATCTACCCATTAGTCAGTTCAAACGAGTTTCCAGGATTGTATCTAATCCCATTCGAAAATCCCAGCAATTATCTAATATGTATAAAAAGTTTCAAGATCGGGGGTATCCCCCACAGGTTCTTGATCAGGCCCTTGTGGGATATAATAGGGCAAGATCAAGACAACGTAATGAGGGTGGAACTTCATTACAAAGCCCTCTGATAAATAATTGTTTGCATTGTTTCCAACAGTGCAGGAATTTTTTCCCTCAGCCCGTGTTATAAGATCTACATTGGCGAGACCACTCAGCCCGTGAAAAACAGAATTTCAAAGCATAAATCAAGCATTAAATTGAGAAATTATAAATTGCCAGTCCCCATTCATTTTAATGAAGCCCCATTCATTTCAATGAAGCCATTAATGCTTAAAAAAAGAGAGGTCTGGTTGGTACACCGTTCAAAGACACTGTACCCACTTGGTCTCAACCGTGATTATGATCTACATATTTTCTTATGATCTATAATATAATATTATTTGTAATATTGTCTTCTAGGACCCACTATGTCGTCTCTAGGGGTCTCCCTTTGCCTTTAAGACTGTCTTAAACTACTTAATTGAATAATGAGGGGGCGGGTATGCTGGGAGGGGTATAAGTATGGTATACCTATGATGTGAATTATTCAGTATTTGTATTATGACATAGCCGATACGCTGTGGGCTTGATAAAGGGGAACAGAAGTTCCCAAAACATAGCCTGATGCAGTGAGCGACATAATAAAAGTTTCCTCACATGAAGAACTGGAGTGTGATGTATTCTGTTTTCCTTTTATATATATATTATATATATATATTGTATAAATATATTTATATCTTCATAGGAGATTGCATTGAGTTTTTAGGAGCTACCAATGTGGCGGGGGGTATAGGATATTACATATAGTAAAGGTGTATATGTATGTGTGTACTATCTCACTATTACCATTTAAATGACCATCAGTAAATGTATATAAAGAATAGCACTGACTTACTTACAGAGCTGAGATGCCTATTTCAACATGGTTTGGTCAAAATGGCAGCTCAAACCACACCCCTGTGTCTGCTCCATATGAAAGGAAGTTGCTGTCTACTACACAGGATGTGATGTGTATTGTAATGGACATACCAAGGCTACTTATATACCACCTCCAGCCTGCAGGTGGTACCAGTGAGTAATATAAGACAAGACATTCCTGCTCTCTATGGCCGGGAGGAGAGAAAGTGAAAGTAGATTGTGGTGATATGACTACAACACAAGATCCTGCGTATAATATCCTGTGTATAAGATCTTGTTACCACCTGTTGAGAGGACAGATTACTGGACAGACAATTTTATCTTATTTTATACAAACTCTGAAGCAACAAATAAGTGTACACCTACTTACAAGGACACACAATATACAGGACTGGTCAATATTCAAAGTGGTGCACCATAGGCAGGGACACCCCTGATGACTGCATATGTTATGTGGGGAACCTGTTTATGTGCACTCTGCTTTGTGCCAGACCACCAGAGTAACACACTGTGTGCCATGCTACCCATAATCCTTCCATAAAGCAGTATTAAGCTATGGAGGCTGCTACTGAAGGTATTGATTTAAATCCTCCTGTACTTGTACTTGCAGATGAAATTCCCCAATTAGACTCAGTACCTCTACCAGGCCCAATTGCCTATTTTTAAACCTGAACCATTTGATGGGGTAACTAGGAAGTGGACTGATTGGCTAGAACAATTGGAATTGGCAGACACTGGTTGGGATGAAGGTGCTCTTTTGCAAGTCCTTAGCCTTTTGCTTAGTGGTAAAGGCAGGCAGGTATAGTATAGTATAGTATTCGAGGTTGAATAAAGACATATGTCCATCCAGTTCAACCCATCTAGCAATATCCTCATTTCCTGCCTAACTGTTGATCCAGAGGAAGGCAAAAAAAACCCACCAAATTTATGAAGGGAGAAAAAATTCCTTCCTGACTGACTGAAATTTTCCTGGATCAACTCTACTTTATGTATCAATACCAGTAACTTGCAACATTCCTTGTTTGCAGAAACTCATCCAGCATTTTTTTGAAACTGACCAATGAACCTGCCATAACAACGTCCACTGGAAGACAGTTCCATAGCTTTACCGTTCCCACAGTGAAAAACCCTTTCCATCTTGAGCCTAAACCTTTTTTTTCAAGTCTTAGGGATGTCCTCGTGTCCTTTGACATGTTCTATTGGTGAACAATGCCCAGATAGTTTATTGTATGGCCCGTTAATGTATTTATACACAGTAATCATATCCCCACGCAAGCGCCTTTTCTCCAGCATCCATAATTGTAACTTTTCCAGTCTCTCTTCATATTCAAGCTCCCCCACCCCTTATTAATTTAGTTGCCCTTCTCTGAACCCTTTCCATTGTTTTTTGTGTACACAGGATTCCAAAATTGCACTGCATATTCCAAATGAGGCCTTACCAATGCTTTGTAAAGAGGGAGAATTACATTTTCCTCCCTTGAATCCATACCTCTCTTTATACAAGACAATACCATGCTGGCTCTGGCTGTTGCCACCTGGCACTGCTTGCTACCTTAAGTTTGTTATCCACAAACTCAAGATCCCTTTCTAACAGGGATTCACTTACCACAGAGCCATTTATAGTATAAGTAGCACAAGGATTTTTAAGTCCAAAATGCATCACCTTACATTTATCAACATTGAATTTCATCGCCACTTAGCAGCCCAATGTGACAATCTATCTAGATCCCCTTGCAACGATTGCACATCCTCCGAAGTTTTTAATGGTCGACAAGTTTTGTGTTGTCAGCAAACACAAAACCTTGCTGACAATACCCACTTCCAATCATTAATAAAAGATTAAATAGAAGCGGCCCCAGCACAGAACCCTGTGACACCCCACTTAGCACCTTAGTCCTATGATGAAGCCCCATTAGCATCCTATTCATTAACCAATTTTCTATTCATTACAAATGTGACTCCCCAGACCAACAGACCTTACTTTACATTAGTTGTCTATGGGGGACTGTATCAAAAGCTTTTGCAAAATCCAAGTAAACTACATCTACTGCTATGCCAGAGTCTAAATTTCTACTTACTTCCTCATAAAAACCAGCAAGTTTTTTTGACAAGATCTATTCCTCCTAAATCCATGCTGGTTACTACTTTAATGTCAGTCCTTGAAACATACTCTAGAACTGTTCCCTTATTAAACTTCCAGTATCTTCCCCACCACTTAAACTTACAGGCCTGTAATTACCCGTCTGTAAACGACTACCCTTTTGAATACCGAATAACATCAGCCCTTTTCCAATCCAGAGGCACACCTCCGGACATGAGGGAATCTGCAAAATAAGAAACAATGGCCTAGCTAAAACTGAACTTAGCTCCCTAAGTACCCTAGGATGTATTTTATCCGGTCCAGGAGATTTATTAATATTAACCTTATTTAGTTCTTTCTGTACCATTTCTCAGTTAACCAAAGTGCACTTGAATCTTTTATACCATTATTGCTACTATACACTATGATATCTGTACTTGGATCTTCTATAGTGTATATAGAGGGAAAAAAATATTCAAGACATTTGCTTTATCGCCATCCTCCGTAACTAATTATCCCCATTAATTAATGGTGCCACATTCTCAGTCCTCATCTTCTTACTATTAATATCTTAAAAAAAAATTTAGGCTTGTGATGCTTTGTTCAGCTATCCTAACTTCATTATCAATTTTAGCTAGTTTGATTGCTTTCTTACACTCCTTGTTACAGTTTTTATAATCCCTTAAGGCCCTTTCCGTTCCCTCGGCCTTAAAAGTTTTAAATGCCTTTTTTCTTCCTTTCCATTTGCCTCTTTACATCAGAATTCAGCCACATGGGCACGGATTTATTTTTTTTTACATTTATTTCCCAAGGTATAAATTTAGATGTGAACTAGCTTAAAATCCCCTGGAACACGTTCCACTTCTGTTCAGTACATTTATCTGATAATACATTATCCCAGTTGACATTCTGAAGAGCTGCTTTTAACCTTGGGAAATTTGCTTTTCCGAAATTAAATGTCTTTGTTAACCCAGCGCACTTTTCCTTTCGATAATAAAGCCAAATGCCACTTTTCATGGTTCCAGAACGAAAATGCAAACGAGGGAGCACACTAGAAGTATAGAATCAATAATTATTGTGAACAACACACGACGTTTCGGGACAGCAATGTCCCTGAAGGGACATTGCTGTCCCGAAACGTTGTGTGTTGTTCACAATAAATTATTGATTCTATCTTCTAGTGTGCTCCCTCGTTTGCATTTTCGTTCTGGAATTATTTAAGCTCGTGGAGTGAGAGCTGAGGGATAGCACCTAGTGATTGTCTGGCAGCAAGCCAACAGCAGTGTGCTAGGGTGTCTTGAACTGTATCACATTTCATGGTCACTATTCCCTATGCCTCCAGTTACCTTTATATCTATAATGCGCTCCACAATGTTAGATATTACCAGATCCAACAGAGCTCTTTTTCTAGTAGGAACCTCAACCACCTGTGAGAGAAAATAATCCTGCAGCAAATTCAGGAACTCATTGCCTTTTTCTCGCGTGGCAGTTCCACCACACCAATCAATGTCGGGGTAATTAAAGTCCCCCATAATGAGCACACTCCCGATACTTGCAGCCCTTGCCAACGCATATGAAGTTGACTCACCTCCTCTCTGCTAGCATTTGGTCGGCTTATAGCAGACACCAACAATTACATTACCCCTTTCCTGTTGCCTAATTCCACCCATATTGCCTCCACTTTATCATCCATATCACCAGTTATCTCTTCTTTTAATTTGGCTTCAATTCTTTTTTAACATAAACCATACTCCTCCCCCTTCCTTTTTTTTCTGCTTGCCTAAACAAGGCATATCCTTCTATATTGCAGCCCAGTCGTGAAACTGTTCAACCACGTTTCTGCTATACCTATTACATCATACTTTTCATTCAATGCCATCATTTCCAATTCACCCATTTTGTCAGCCAGGCTTCTCGCATTTGCACATACATTTTAGATTATGATCCTGTAATTTATTTGTACACTTTAATACACCTTCTCCCTATCCCCTATGCTAGCCCCACCCCCCATTCCGCTCACCACTGGCCTATCTACACCCTGCTTTCCCTCTGGGCTATCTATCCCAGTGAGACTGCTAATACCCCCCCCCCCAAACCTAGTTAAAATCTCCTCAACCCTCTAGCCATCTTCTCCCCTAAACAGCTGCACCGCCATCAGTGAGGTCAACCAATCCCTACTAAAGACCTGTAGCCGACAGCAAAGTCTGCCCAGTTCTAATAAACCCAAACCCTTCTTCTTTACACCACTCTCTTAGCCACGCATTAATCCCCTAAGCTCCCGCTTTCTCCCTGGCTTAGCACGTGGCTGCGTAGTATTTCTGAAAACACTACCCTGGAGGTCCTTGCTTTTAACTTGACCCCTAGCTCTCGGAAATCTGTTTAAGGACCTCACCTCCTCCTCTAACTTTGTCATTGGCACCAATGTGAACCAAGACCGCCGGGTCACACCCGCCCCACCCAATAATCTGTCTACACAATCCACTTGGCGCAGATTACCCTATCTACTACCTTATAATGGAGTCCCCTACCACTACCACGCCTTGCATTCCTGACCCTTCTTTCCTCCTCCCTTGTATCAGAGATGGCAGTCCACTGGGTGCTCAAGGGCCCCCTCCATACACGCTAATTCCGAGGTGTCCTCCTCCCTTCATTACCTAAGGCGGCAAATCTGTTGGGATGGACAATCTGGGAAGAAGCCCCCCTACTCTTCCATCCCCCACTTCCCCTAGTAATCCTAACAAAACTACCTCCTCCCTCAACCTTACTTCCTCTTTCACCCACCTCTATACTGGCCCCAGCCAGTGCCTGCTGACCCTCCATTTCTTCCAATCCCTGCAATGCTGCAGCTGCCCCCTTAGACTCTCCACCTCAGCTTCGAGGTGGCTCTTTTGCCAGTCCTTAGCCTTTTGCTTAGTGGTAAAGGCAGGGAGGTATAGTATAGTATAGTATTGAGGTTGAATAAAGACATAGTCATCCAGTTCAACCCATCTAGCAATATCCTCATTTCCTGCCTAACTGTTGATCCAGAGGAAGGCAAAAAAAACCCACCAAATTTATGAAGGGGGAAAAAATTCCTTCCTGACTCCAAGTGGCAATCGGAAATTTCCCTGGATCAACTCTACTTTATGTATCAATACCAGTAACTTGCAACATTCCTTGTTTGCAGAAACTCATCCAGCTTTTTTTTAAACTGACCAATGAACCTGCCATAACAACGTCCCCTGGAAGACAGTTCCATAGCTGCGCCTTTTCTCCAGCGTACATAATTGTAACTTTTCCAGTCTCTCTTCATATTCAAGCTCCCCCAATCCCCTTATTAATTTAGTTGCCCTTCTCTGAACCCTTTCCATTGTTTTTTGTGTACACAGGATTCCAAAATTGCACTGCATATTCCAAATGAGGCCTTACCAATGCTTTGTAAAGAGGGAGAATTACATTTTCCTCCCTTGAATCCATACCTCTCTTTATACAAGACAATACCATGCTGGCTCTGGCTGTTGCCACCTGGCACTGCTTGCTACCTTTAAGTTTGTTATCCACTAAAACTCCAAGATCCCTTTCTAACAGGGATTCACTTACCACAGAGCCATTTATAGTATAAGTAGCACAAGGATTTTTAAGTCCAAAATGCATCACCTTACATTTATCAACATTGAATTTCATCTGCCACTTAGCAGCCCAATGTGACAATCTATCTAGATCCCCTTGCAACGATTGCACATCCTCCGAAGTTTTTAATGGTCGACAAAGTTTTGTGTTGTCAGCAAACACAGAAACCTTGCTGACAATACCCACTTCCAAATCATTAATAAAAAGATTAAATAGAAGCGGCCCCAGCACAGAACCCTGTGACACCCCACTTAGCACCTTAGTCCATAATGATGAAGCCCCATTAGCATCCTATTCATTAACCAATTTTCTATTCATATACAAATGTGACTCCCCAGACCAACAGACCTTAGCTTATACATTAGTTGTCTATGGGGGACTGTATCAAAAGCTTTTGCAAAATCCAAGTAAACTACATCTACTGCTATGCCAGAGTCTAAATTTCTACTTACTTCCTCATAAAAACCAAGCAAGTTAGTTTGACAAGATCTATTCCTCCTAAATCCATGCTGGTTACTACTTATAATGTCAGTCCTTGAAACATACTCTAGAACATGTTCCCTTATTAAACTTTCCAGTATCTTCCCCACCACTTAAACTTACAGGCCTGTAATTACCCGTCTGTAAACGACTACCCTTTTTGAATACCGGAATAACATCAGCCCTTTTCCAATCCAGAGGCACACCTCCGGACATGAGGGAATCTGCAAAAATAAGAAACAATGGCCTAGCTAAAACTGAACTTAGCTCCCTAAGTACCCTAGGATGTATTTTATCCGGTCCAGGAGATTTATTAATATTAACCTTATTTAGTTCTTTCTGTACCATTTCCTCAGTTAACCAAAGTGCACTTGAATCTTTTATACCATTATTGCTACTATACACTATGATATCTGTACTTGGATCTTCTATAGTGTATATAGAGGGAAAAAAAATATTCAAGACATTTGCTTTATCGCCATCCTCCGTAACTAACTTATCCCCATTAATTAATGGTGCCACATTCTCAGTCCTCATCTTCTTACTATTAATATACTTAAAAAAAAATTTAGGCTTAGTGATGCTTTGTTCAGCTATCCTAACTTCATTATCAATTTTAGCTAGTTTGATTGCTTTCTTACACTCCTTGTTACAGTTTTTATAATCCCTTAAGGCCCTTTCCGTTCCCTCGGCCTTAAAAGTTTTAAATGCCTTTTTCTTCCTTTCCATTTGCCTCTTTACATCAGAATTCAGCCACATGGGCACGGATTTATTTTTTTTTACATTTATTTCCCAAGGGTATAAATTTAGATGTGAACTAGCTTAAAATCCCCTGGAACACAGTCCACTTCTGTTCAGTACATTTATCTGATATACATATCCCAGTTGACTCTGAAGAGCTGCTTTTAACCTTGGGAAATTTGCTTTTCCGAAAAAATGTCTTTGTTAACCCAGCGCACTTTTCCTTTCGATAATAAGTCCAAATGCCACTATTTCATGGTTCCAGAACGAAAATGCAAACGAGGGAGACACTAGAAGTATAGAATCAATAATTTATTGTGAACAACACACGACGTTTCGGGACAGCAATGTCCCTGAAGGGACATTGCTGTGTCCGAAACGTTGTGTGTTTTTCACAATAAATTATTGATTCTATACTTCTAGTGTGCTCCCTCGTTTGCATTTTCGTTCTGGAATTATTTAAGCTGTGGAGTGAGAGCTGAGGGATAGCACCTAGTGATTGTCTGGCAGCAAGCCAACAGCAGTGTGCTAGGGTGTTCTTGAACTGTATCACTATTTCATGGTCACTATTCCCTATGCCTCCAGTTACCTTTATATCTATAATGCGCTCCACAATGTTAGATATTACCAGATCCAACAGAGCTTTTTTCTAGTAGGAACCTCAACCACCTGTGAGAGAAAATAATCCTGCAGCAAATTCAGGAACTCATTGCCTTTTTCTGCGGTGGCAGTTCCACCACACCAATCAATGTCGGGGTAATTAAAGTCCCCCATAATGAGCACACTCCCGATACTTGCAGCCCTTGCCAACTGCATATGAAGTTGACTCACCTCCTCTCTGCTAGCATTTGGTCGGCTTATAGCAGACACCAACAATTACATTACCCCCTTTCCTGTTGCCTAATTCCACCCATATTGCCTCCACTTTATCATCCATATCACCAGTTATCTCTTCTTTTAAATTTGGCTTCAATTCTTTTTTAACATAAACACATACTCCTCCCCCTTTCCTTTTTTTTCTGTCTTGCCTAAACAAGGCATATCCTTCTATATTTGCAGCCCAGTCGTGAGAACTGTTCAACCACGTTTCTGCTATACCTATTACATCATACTTTTCATTCAATGCCATCATTTCCAATTCACCCATTTTGTCAGCCAGGCTTCTCGCATTTGCAAACATACATTTTAGATTATGATCCTGTAATTTATTTGTACACTTTAATACACATGCCTCCCTATCCCCTATGCTAGCCCCACCCCCCATTCCGCTCACCACTGGCCTATCTTACACCTCTGCTTTCCTCCTGGGCTATCTCCAGTGAGACTGCTAATACCCTCCCCCCCCAAACCTAGTTTAAAATCTCCTCCAACCCTCTAGCCATCTTCTCCCCTAAAACAGCTGCACCGCCATCAGTGAGGTGCAACCCATCCCTACTAAAGAACCTGTAGCCGACAGCAAAGTCTGCCCAGTTCTCAATAAACCCAAACCCTTCTTCTTTACACCACTCTCTTAGCCACGCATTAATCCTCCTAAGCTCCCGCTGTCTCCCTGGCTTAGCACGTGGCTGCGGTAGTATTTCTGAAAACACTACCCTGGAGGTCCTTGCTTTTAACTTGACCCCTAGCTCTCGGAAATCATGTTTAAGGACCTCACCTCCTCCTCTAACTTTGTCATTGGCACCAATGTGAACCAAGACCGCCGGGTCACACCCGGCCCCACCCAATAATCTGTCTACACAATCCACTTGGCGGCAGATTACCCTATCTACTATCCTTATAATGGAGTCCCCTACCACTACCACCTGCCTTGCATTCCTGACCCTTCTTTCCTCCTCCCTTGTATCAGAGATGGCAGTCCACTGGGTGCTCAAGGGCCCCCTCCATACACGCTAATTCCGAGGTGTCCTCCTCCACTTCATTACCTAAGGCGGCAAATCTGTTGGGATGGACAATCTGGGAAGAAGCCCCCCTACTCTTCCATCCCCCACTTCCCCTAGTAATCCTAACAAAACTACCTCCTCCCTCAACCTTACCTGTCCCTCTTTCACCCACCTCTATACTGGCCCCAGCCAGTGCCTGCTGACCCTCCATTTCTTCCAATCCCTGCAATGCTGCAAGCTGCCCCCTTAGACTCTCCACCTCAGCTTCCAAACAGATACCAAGGATTTACTATAATACTGAAATAAAAAGCAGTTATCAGTTATTAAAAATTGCTCTGAAGCAACTTTTTTTCAATTAGATTAGATTAGTATAAAAGAGAATATAAAGGATATAGGTAAACTGGAAATGAGAAATGTTTGTTTATTTGTTAGATTATTAGAGCAATGCTATTATAATAACATGATGCTGTGAGGTACTTTCTGTTATAATATATGAGGTACCATCACCACTTGGTGATTACTAGTAAGTATTAACCTAGCATGTTTACTTTCAACCACACACTGTGGCAGGATTGCCTGGGTCTACTCTCAGACCTGCAGGATTATCCTATTTGGTTCCTCTGGAAGCTGGTGAATGTCTGAGTAACAGTTTAAAATATACCTGTGTAAAGATTCTATATCCACTATATCCACACATAGCAAAACATACACACACATAATTTCCATTGTGCACCAACGGGCACACTTTTGTTAGAATATATATATAAAACATTTTTAAATATTGAATAATGTATGACAAAAGGAAGTTAAATACATAATACCAATAAAATAGAAACAAAATATTTTAGATGTAAGTCTTACTTTGTGTGATGGTATCATTAAGTTTAAAACTGCAGAGCACTTGGTCAATGTTACGGGCATGATAGAATCCATTTCCTCGTACCACCACCTGAAAGGTTTCTGTAGCAGAAAAAACAAGGCAACATGTGAGTCACTGTAATAAAGTTGAATCAAACGTAAAAAAACCCCCTCATCTTGCAAACAAAAACAGGAAAATTTACTGGGAAGCCGTGGTCTCAATACACGTGCTCTCTAGGGACCATTGAAAATAGATCTCTCATACCTAGGATGATGTCTCTTACTGTTCATCCAAAGTTATAGACTTCACTTCCTACTCTGCACTGCCTTTGAGTCTCTGTGAAAGGTATGTTACAAACAACCCCCCCTACACACAGACACCCCCCCCTAAAAGTGGCTTGCATTCAATATCTATGCTTTCCTCTGCCTATGGACACTTTAGGAAGATATCTGTTTTTTTCTTTTCAGGCTTGTGGCTAGCAATGAAGAAGTTTGGGGTTAGGTTTATGATGCAGCTGATGATGAACTCAGCCGTGTTAGCCCCCCCTTATCAAAATTGTAGAGCAAAACATATGCAGTTGGTTAGATCTTTGTTAGATCAGGTAAGATCAATTGTTGTTTGCTTTAGATCTCATATGAAATTAGAGATATTAACAGTTATTTGCAGAGGGGGCTAACCTGTCATCAGCCCCCCCTTATCAAAAAATTGATCAAACAGTTAGCTATTTTGGAAGATATTTGTTAGATCCGGTATGATCAACTAGTTGTTTTGTTAGATCTCACATAATTTCAGAGTTATTAAGTGATTAATGAGGGGGGGCTAGCCCTACCACATGCAATTTTCAGCCCAAATTTGATGCAGACTAATAGGCCTTCGTTAGATCCGGTAAGATCAAGTGGTTTCAATGTTAGAGCTCATATAATTACAAAGATATTATGGATTTTCGGGATTACATAAGGGGGCTAGCCCCCCCGCATGCAATTTTCAGCTCAAATTTGATGCAGACTAATAGGCCTTCGTTAGATCTGGTAAGATCAAGTGGTCTCAACGTTAGATCTCATATAATTACAAAGATATTATGGATTTTTGGGATTACATAAGGGGGGCTAGCCCCCCCACATGCAATTTTCAGCTCAAATTTGATGCAGACTAATAGGCCTTAGTTAGATCCGGTAAGATCAAGTGGTTTCAATGTTAGATCTCATATAATTACAGAGATATTATGGATTTTCGGGATTACATAAGGGGGGCTACCGGAGTATACTTACATGCTCCCGATGGTCCTGCAGCCACTGGGCCGCCGTCTCTTGCTGATGACATCACACAGGTCTGTGAAAGGGGCCTAACTTAGACTGACATATATAACAACCTCTACAGAGGTACTTAGACTTTAACATATATAACAACCTCTGCAGAGGTACTTAGACTTTAACATATATAACAACCTCTGATAGTCCACATACTTTGTTAGGGTCAACGTTTTTTATAGCGTGGTTCATATCATTGTATTCTTCCCACGTGTTGTTTTTTCTTTTACAGTAGGACACATAGTGGCATCCTTGAACATGTAGTATAACTGCTCCTAGTGCATAAAGTGTATTGGATATTGTTATTTCACTTGGAAATCAGAGAGAAAATATTTTGTTACAGGAAAACCAACACGTGGATCAATTATTAGATGTGGGCCTGGCTTACTGATGATTGTAGCACGTTTGCCGCAGGTGGGTGAACGTGGTCAATTGATAATCTTAGACGAACTTTGCATTGCATAGGCAAAGCCATGTTTAAGGTCATTTGTGTTTATTGGCCAAAATATACAACAGCGTTCACTATTATTTTTACATGTTGCATTTAGACAAACTGAAGTTTCGACTGCACTTGGAACATTTTTCAAATAATTTGGACACATGGGTAAATCTCCAGTAAAAATTGAGCTCTCTGTTTGTAGACAGAGAGATCAGGACCATTTTCAACAAAATACTTAACAAAATTGAGAAAAGGGTTTTGGCAACTAACTACAAAGTTTCTGTATAACTCATAATCAACGTAGATGGAAAACAAACTGCAGCAGAGAATCAAATGGACAAGTGTTATTTAGCATATATATATCCTTGTTTAATTTAATGGGGTTTAAAAAACTTCCATTCCTCAGTATGCCTAATGGCTTTCTTGAGCAAGGTTTGTCAATTATTTGAGTTATGTTTGGAAATGGTGTTACATATGTCTGTCTTTTCTTAAAGGGTTTATTTAATGGTTGAACAGAATTCTTGGAGTTCTGAATCTTTGAAGTGATATAATTTTTTCCTTGAGAATTACATTCAGCTTTATAAGGCTTTTTGTTTTTTCCCCGCCAGGACTCTTCTTCTAGAAGCTCTACGACATTCTCCTCCATGTGCTTGATTTCTTCTGTAGGCTTCAGGATATTTCCCTCCATATACTTGTTTTCTTCTATGAGCTCCAGGATATTCTCCTTCATGTGCTTATTTTCTTCAATAGGCTCTATATGTGTGTTTTCTTCTATGAGCTTCAGGGAAATGGCCTTTATGCGCGTGGCCGCTGAAGTAGGTTCTTTGAGAAGTTGAATAGAGTCCTTCAACACGTGTAACTGTGGACTAACCTGGACTAAGAGGTTTGCTTTGTCCAAACTCATTTATGACATCTCCCATAAATGCTTTGGCACTGATTATTGTATGAATGGGCACTGCAGCTGCTATTTTAGATTTTCCAGAAAGAGCTGTTAAGTGGCATGCAACAAACTTGTCAACTCGGAGTGGTTTTTGATTGTGCTGAAGAATAGCATTCTTCAGAAGGCCAAAATCACCCTCAACTGATGCAGAAGAGGCTGTTTTATTAGGGGATTGAACTGCTGGTTGGATGACTGATGTCCAGATAGGGAAATACTTGATCAAATGCAGTAGTTTCTTAGAAAAGCCAACACAGAAATAAGGGTTTGGCTGATCACCCTGTTCTGCACTTGTTTCATCTGCTTCCTGAACTATGTCACTTAACCACTCTGGTAGTGGCTAAGAATTTATTCTCTCTTCATCGATTTCTTCATTATCATCTTCTTTAGCAACATAAGCATCAATAATTTCTAAATCTCCCATCTCAATGCAATGACAAAGGTATGACTTTGATATTTCATATTTAGAGATTTTGTCTTTTGCTATTTCACCAGTTGTCTCACACCTGGAAAGGATAAGTGTACCGAGAACAAGATGTTTTAGAACTTGAAATGATGTGCAGTTGATCATTAGTCCAACACATCGAATATAAAATTTTCTAACAAGTTGTGCCTTTTTGGGGTGGCATTTCCATCGGCAAACTGTTTTAATTAGATGGGCGACATCTATTTGAATAAAGCATGCTACTTTTTCAGTATTAAGGCCCTGTAAGATTGATGAACACTTTTTGAGATAGCTGTTAAGGCTGCAGTCAGTGGCATCTACTTCAATTTTTGAGAAAGGGTGTTTTGAGCAATACCTTTTGTAAATGTATGTTTGTTCCTTTGACCAATAATGCACAAAAAAATTATCATATGAGATAGTGTGAATATCACCTGCATATTTTGGGGTACTTTTTATTTCTACAAGACACAAAACCGGATCTTTTAACTTTGGGGTACCAAACTTCCTGTGGACAGCTTCCTGCCTGGCATCTCTACAAATTCTTAAAGGCGGTATGTTGGGTGGCTCTTTTTCTCCAAATGTAATCTCCTTATTAAGTTTTTCTCTTCTCCAGTTGCAGGGTAGTATTTTTAACATCTCCTCACCAACTTTCCTTCTTTTCTCACCTCTCAATTGACATTTCTTTAAATGAACTATGGATCTTGTGTCAGGAGTACGAATATGAAGGATTAGAGGGTTTCCAACACAAGGCTGCTCTTCTGCATAAACATATACTGCTGCTTTGCACTCTTTCCTCTGTCCAGTTGCAGTTATAAATGTTCTTGTCTGATCATTGCTGATACGAACTTTGTTTCTCTTAAAAGAAAATGCACCAGGAATCCCATGTTGTTTATAAAACGATTCTGAAATTGTAGTACTCCATGCCTTTTTTTTAAGTATTCTCCGTCTCTTCTTGCAACTACCCTCATTATAGATTACTGTGTTAGGCTTGATTTCTAAATATTGCTCATAAGGTATTGATAGCTGCCATAACACTGTTGGTTGCCTTCCCTGTGACTCTGCCAAGCTGTTCTCCAAAGAGTCTTCATCTGTAGAGCTTGATTTAGATGAGGACTCTTGCACTGTATCTCCTGCCTGAGGTGAGATAAGCCTGAACTGTAGTCGCAGGAATGTCTGCAGACCATACCTATTTTGGAAAGAGGAATGAGAACATACATCTCTCTATACTGGATCAGAAGCTGGCTTTAACTCTCCCTCAGCGTTGAAAAGCGTTGGATAAGATTTTAGTGCTTCTTTTAAGACCTCACTATCAACTGATGATTTTCATGGCATCTACAATGAGTATGGAATAAAAATATGTAATTTAAATAGAACAACTTATATAATGTTATATATATATAAATACTAGCTGATGACCCGGCGTTGCTCGGGTATTTATTTATTGCAATTTTCTATTATACATGAATAGCAGGACACAGCTTTACATGGGTATATTTAATCTAAGAGTGACAACCCCTTTAGAACTGACCGTCCCTTTAGTAGTGACTGCCCCTTTAGGAGTGGCCGCCTCTTTACCAGTGGCCGCCCATCTATTTGATAGTGGCTCTGCCCCCCAGCATGTAGCAGCAGTGTAGTTGTGCCTCATGACTGACTGTTTCTGAAGCTGTCATCTGGGGTTACCTGTGATTGGTTGTTATGGTAACCTGCAGTAGCCATGTGACGGTGTGTGTGGCAGTTGCTGATGTGTGGCTGATGAAGGACAGAATGTCAGGCACTTCAAACTGCGCAACCTGAACCTCCACCACCAAGTCAGAAAACAAAGCCAACACAACCATGGGAGGATATACATTTGCCATAGGACTCACCCCTCTAAAGAAAAACAAGACCCACCCTGATAGCATGATCACAGCGGGTTAGGACTCACAAAACCCATGAGCATGGGCTCATCCACAAGGGGACAATACTAGGTTTTGTACCTGGTAAGATATTTTCCATTAGTCTCACAGGACAGGTGTATGAGATGAGTATCAGGTACTGTTTGCTGTTTAATATGTCAAATCTTGGTGACATGTTCCCTGTAAATTACATATTTTCTAACCCTGATGCAGCAATGGAAATAATGTTTAGGATCCCTATGCAAAGCTCTGTAATGTACGGTTTCCTGTTTAATATGACAAATCAGGGTGACAGGTTCCCTTGAAATAATTATGTAAAAATTTCTATTGATTTTTGATTAAAGTCTAACAGGTTGTGTCACCTTTGCAATGTGACACTTTATTCAGGATGACTAATATATTCCTTTACCTAGTAGTATAAATATAATCTATTTCTATAAAAAGAAAACTTACCTAGCCATGAAGAACAGAATGTGAAATTCAGCCCTGAAAATCCCACATGAACAGCACAGAAGCCACATACAGACTGTCCGGGGAACCTTGGATTGGGATCCCAGTGTGTGACAGCTGTATGCAAGACTAGCTTGTGAACTAGTTGTGAACTTCTAACAGTTGAAATAAAAAAACAAATAATATGATATACATTTAATAGTTCAAACTTTCAAAAAAGATACATGCTAAAGAGATGGAAATTGAACTTTTAACCTGTGAGTGAGGTCACATAGAGCAGAAGCAGAAAGTGTAGAGTTCTTTTCTCAATGGAAGGAAAATAATGGCGAGGATACTTTATTTAGGTTCACACCTAAGGCCCCTTTCACACTAGCGTTTTGTTTTCTGGCATAGAGTTCAGTCGTCGGGGCTCTATGCCGGAAAACATACTGATCAGCATGCTGCGGTATTTTCTGCGGTGAAAAATCCGGACCACAATCCTGAAGGCCGGATACGGAATTAATGAGTTACCATAGCAGCCAGGACGCTATTAAAGTCCTGGCTGTCATGGGCTATACTTACATGCTCCCGTGGCCGCCGTGCTGTTTGATGACGTCACACTGGTATGTGCGACGCATTGCTATTTGCAACGCCCCATGCACTCGGCCCAATAACAAACCTAACAATTATCTATTAGCTTGAATGGCTTTTTGCCAGAAAATTGCATGTGGGGGGCTAGCCCCCCTTATGTAATCCCAAAAATCCATAATATCTCTGTAATTATATGAGATCTAACATTGAGACCACTTGGCTGAAAATTCCATGTGGGGGGGCTAGCCCCCCCTTATGTAATCCCGAAAATCCATAATATCTCTGGAATTATATGAGATCTAACATTGAAACCACTTGATCTTACCGGATCTAATAAAGGCCTATTAGTCTGCTTCAAATTTGAGCTGAAAATTGCATGTGGGGGGGGCTAGCCCCCCTTATGTAATCCCGAAAATCCATAATATCTCTGTAATTATATGAGATCTAACATTGAAACCACTTGATCTTACCGGATCTAATGAAGGCCTATTAGTCTGCATCAAATTTGAGCTGAAAATTGCATGTGGGTTATGTAATCCTGAAAATCCATAATATCTTTGTAATTATATGAGATCTAACATTGAGACCACTTGATCTTACCGGATCTAATGAAGGCCTATTAGTCTGCATCAAATTTGAGCTGAAAATTGCATGTGGGGGGGCTAGCCCCCCTTATGTAATCCCGAAAATCCATAATATCTTTGTAATTATATAAGATCTAATGTTGAGACCACTTGATCTTACCGGATCTAACAAAGGCCTATTAGTCTGCATCAAATTTGAGCTAAAAATTGCATGCGGGGGGCTAACCCCCCCTCATTAATCACTTAATAACTCTGAAATTATGTGAGATCTAACAAAACAACTAGTTGATCATACCGGATCTAACAAATATCTTCTAAAATAGCTAACTGTTTGATCAATTTTTTGATAAGGGTGGGCTGATGACTGGTTAGCCCCCCCCCTTAAATAACTGTTAATATCTCTAATTTCATATGAGATCTAACGCAAACAACAATTGATCTTACCTGATCTAACAAAGGTCTAACCAACTGCATATGTTTTGCTCTACAATTTTGATAAGGGGGGGCTAACACGGCTGAGGTCTGATGATGCTCTGTCCCAGCTGTAGAATACAATTGAAAATGACTTGGATGTTGGTAGGCTTATAATGGTGGTGTCATAGCTCACTGTGTAAGCTGCATACCTTATATTGCTGTTAGTTTGAATAAATTGCAGCTGGAAGCATTATACACTTTAAAGGCAAAAATGCTTCCTATATTAAGAATCAATTAAATAATTTACACAAAGATGTGTGCAAGTTAATATTAAATAAAACCTTTATTCAAAATGGAATTGCTTTTCCCTCCAACCCATTTAAGGGTTTTAGAAGGTGTGGATGTAGTCATGAAGAAGTCAACCCCATTATTAAAAAAGTGGTTTTTTTTAAATTTGCTTAATTGTTTAGTTTTAATGCTTTACAGTTATATGCAGATGTACACGTTTTCTTCATGTGTAACTTATTTTATTTAAACATTGTTTAGCAATAGGATGGCCAACTAACTTTGTTATGATAATCTTGACAGGGACTGATACAGGGATAATCTGGCTCTAAATGTAATTTATTACTTTATATGCTAATGAAGCTACCAAATGCAACTTTATTGGCAGTTACTAGCTTGAAAAGGGGCATCCAATCACAAGAAAGAAACCAAGGAGACAAGCATCAATATTGGAATACACTACATGAAAAATAACCCCAATCATAACATTATAAAGGGTGTACTGTAAGTAACCTAGGCAAATTACATCAGTGATTAAAAGAACTATAGTTTTTTTTTTAACTGTTAAAGGGTCACTATACTCACTTAAGCAACTTTACATTATCTAAAACTACAATTTCAGAGAAGTAAAATGGTGGTACACAAATATTTATCTGTGCTTGCTTTGTCATTAAAGTATTCATTTTAAGTGAGTGAGCCTAATTCCCCCCACCCTCCCTTACTCACTGCCTTTTTGTAGTGTCTGTGACACAGCCTCACCATGGACACTGCTCTGCTAACATATCTCCCCCACCCTCCCCCTGCCTTCTTTTCTCTGTTGATTCTCTTAATTGTTGCAAAAAGTGTGCTGGCAGGCAGCCAAAAATCCTAGTTAAAGGTCAGAGATAGGGCACATATTATAATTTCTACTTCTGGAGTGACAGGTCTTTCCCTCTAAATGCTGTAATTTCAAATGATGATTTCTCAGAATCTACAACTGAGATTACAATTTTTTATTTTTTTTAGAGTAGATTCCCTTTAAATGTACAGTACCTTAAGCAAGGAGGTAGGTATAGTAAATCCCTACCTCCCAATATAGTTTCTGTGAGGAGAGCCCGAAAACTGCTTCTGTCAAGCTTCCTCAGTGCTGCTTTAAAGGAGAGCTAAACATATTATTTACCCCTAATGTGAAGGCTTTTCTCTCCAGAACACCTTTACATTGTAAGTTACTTCTGTAATAAGTTGCATTTATGTACATGTACAGTAAGCAGTTTTTTTGTAACTACAAAGGCTTCTATGTTGTTTCCAGTACAACTCACAGCTCGTGTACTCTTGGGTGGGGCTGGGAGTGACCTGGCGGTCTTGGTTCACATTGGTGCCAATGACAAAGTTAGAGGTGGAGGTGAGGTCCTTAAAAATGATTTCCGAGAGTTAGGGGCCAAGTTAAAAGTAAGGACCTCAAGGGTAGTAATTTCAGAAATACTACGGCAGCCATGTGCTACGCTAGGGAGGCAACGAGAGCTTAGGAGTATAAATGCGTGGCTAAGGGGGTGGTGTAAGGAGATGGGGTTTGGGTTTTTAGAGAACTGGGCTGACTTTTCTGTTGGCTACAGGCTCTTTAGTAGAAACTGATTGCACCTCATTGATGATGGTGCAGCTTTTTTGGGGAAGAACATGGCTAGGGGGTTGGAGGAGTTTATAAATTAGGTATGGGGGGGAGGATACGTTGGACTACACAAGGCTAGATAGAGAAGTTAGGGATCAGGGGGCTAATGACACAACGGAGGAAGGAGACGGGGGAGGGGACAGCATAGAGGATAAGGAGGCATGTACGTCCAAGTATCAAAGTAAAATCAATAAATAATCTAAAATATATGTTTGCAAATGCAAGAAGTCTGGCTGGAAAAACTGGGGAACTAGAACTAATAGCTTTTAAAGGAAAGGTATGATGTGATCGGTATTAATGTGGCTAAATGATTCACATGACTGGGCAGTAAATATTGAAGAATTCTCTATATTTAGCCATGACAGAGTTAAAGTAAGGAGGGGGAGCATGTATGTATGTATGTTAAACAGGAATTGAAGCCAAATCTAAAAGATGGAATAGATGGGGGTATAAACGATATGGCAGAAACAATATGGGTAGAGCTGTGTACAGGAAGCAAGAAGGTGGGTAAATTAATTGTTGGGGTATGTTATAAGCCACCAAATACCGGGGAGGAGGTGGAAATGAATCTCCATATTCAGTTGGCGAAGGTTGCTGGTATGGGGCATGTTTTGGTTATGGGGAATTTTAACTACCTTGACATAGATTGGAGTAGGGGAACTGCCAGCACCTCATAAGGTATAAAGTTCTTAAATTTTCATATATGAGCATTTTCTTTCGCAGATGGTAGAAGTTCCTACTTGACAGAATGCGTTGTTAGATCTGGTGATATCTAATAACCCTGAACTCATTTTGGAAATGAAGGTAATGGGAAGCTTAGGGAATAGTGATCATGATATAGTGTCATTTAATATAGGTTGCAAAAAACTAAAGTGCACTAGTGAAAACTGAAGTAAAAAAAGAATGCAAAGAAAAACCCAAACAGGAAGTAAACAATGCAAAGAAAACCCAAACAGGAAGTAAACAATGCAAAGGAAACACAAACAGGAAGTAAACAATGCAAAGGAAACCCAACAGGAATAAACAATGCAAAAGGAACACAAACAGGAAGTAAACAATGCAAAGGAAACACAAACAGGAAGTAAACAATGCAAAAGAAAACCAAAAGGAACACAAACAGGAATAAACAATGCAAAGGAAATCCAAACAGGAAGTAAACAATGCAAAGGAAACCCAAACAGGAAGTAAACAATGCAAAGAAAACCCAAACAGGAAGTAAACAATGCAAAGGAAACCCAAACAGGAAGTAAACAATGCAAAAGGAAACCCAAACAGGAAGTAAAGAATGTAAAGGAAACCCAACAAGGAAGTAATCAATGCCAAGAAAAGCCAAACAGGAAGTAAACAATGCAAAGACAATCCAAACAGGAGTAAACAATCCAAAGACAATCTAAACAGGAAGTAAACAATGCAAAGACAATCCAAACAGGAAGTAAACAATGCAAAGGAAACCTAAACAGGAAGTAAACAATGCAAAGGAAACCCAAACAGGAAGGACACAATGCAAAGAAAAGCCAAACAGGAAGTAAACAATGCAAAGGAAACCCAAACAGGAAGAAACAATGCAAAGGAAATCTACAGGAAGTAAACAAACAAAGGAAAGCTAAACAGGAAATAAAAAATGCAACGGAAAGTCAACAGGAAGTAAACAATGCAAAAAAAACAAAAAAACGAAATAAGAATGCAAAGGAAACTCAAACAGGATGTAAAAAATGCTCTGCTTCAATTACAACTTTACAACTACATCCTTCCCTCTGTAATTCATAATTTGTATGATTATCATTCATTGACTGCTTTGCCTTACCCTCTGCTTCAATATTACAACTTTTCAACTACATCCTCCCCTCTATATAATTAATTTGCTTGAAGAGCCAAATTCTGTTCTTTCTAATCTTTTTCCGTTTTATTCTTCCACTTTTTGGACTGTATCTCCTCCCCAATTTTTGAGCTAGAGACATGAAATTCAGTACAGACGTGTGGGGCATATAGGAGAAGTGTGCTATCTCTAAGAAATCCGTGGAAGCGTTACGGCGTTATCGACGAATTTCGGGACTTTTCCCCATAGACTATAATGGTAACAATCCTCAAATGTGGATTTCAAAACAGTTTGTCATGGTCATAAATACAAACGGTGATACCCACAACCCCCCACACAGACACAGGTACACTCACCTGCTGACCTACCTTTCCATTCCTATGGAAGCCATACTTAAAGGGTAACTACAGTCAAAAACTAATTTTGATCAATCATCAATGAATGTTAATTATATAGTCAACATGCAAAAACACATACCCCAACCTCACATAGGTAAACACACACTACTGACCTACAAAAAACAACTAATTTTGATTAATCCTCAATAAAAGATAGTTTTATGTTGTAACACAAAAAAAAGACATATCCCCTGAACTAGACCCAGGAACACACATCTACCGATCTACTTATCCATGTGGCAGCCATACTTAAAGGGTAACTAAAAAATCTAATTTTGATCAATAACCAAAAATGCCATGGCTAACAGTATGTGGTCAAATGGCTACCAGTACAGTATGTGATTCCCATGGATAACATATGTAATAAAAAAAGGCTACCAGTATATGACTCCTATGTGACTCCCATGGCTAACATATGTAATAAAATGGCTACCAGTATGTGACTTAATTCCCATGGCTAACAGTATGTAACAATGCAAAGGAAACACAAACAGGAAGTAAACAATGCAAAGGAAACCCAAACAGGAAGTAAACAATGCAAAAGGAAACACAAACAGGAAGTAAACAATGCAAAGGAAACACAAACAGGAAGTAAACAATGCAAAAGGAAACACAAACAGGAAGTAAACAATGCAAAGGAAATCCAAACAGGAAGTAAACAATGCAAAGGAAACCCAAACAGGAAGTAAAGTGAAACAATGCAAAGGAAACCCAAACAGGAAGTAAAGAATGTAAAGGAAACCCAAAAGGAAGTAATCAATGCCAAGAAAAGCCAAACAGGAAGTAAACAATGCAAAGACAATCCAAACAGGAAGAAACAATCCAAAGACAATCTAAACAGGAAGTAAACAATGCAAAGACAATCAAACAGGAAGTAAACAATGCAAAGGAAACCTAAACAGGAAGTAAACAATGCAAAGGAAACCCAAACAGGAAGGACACAATGCAAAAGAAAAGCCAAACAGGAAGTAAACATGCAAAGGAACCCAAACAGGAAGTAAACAATGCAAAGGAAATCTAAACAGGAGAGTAAACAATACAAAGGAAAGCTAAACAGGAAATAAAAAAATGCAACGGAAAGTCAACAGGAAGTAAACAATGCAAAAAAAACAAACAGAAAATAAAGAATGCAAAGGAAACTCAAACAGGATGTAAAAAATGCTCTGCTTCAATATTACAACTTTACAACTACATCCTTCCCTCTGTATAATTCATAATTTGTATGATTATCATTCATTGACTGCTTTGCCTACCCTCTGTTCAATATTACAACTTTTCAACTACATCCTCCCTTATATAATTAATTTGCTTGAAGAGCCAAATTTCTGTTCTTTTCTATCTTTTCCGTTTTATTCTTCCACTTTTTGGACTGTATCTCCTCCCACAATTTTTGAGCTAGAGACATGAAATTCAGTACAGACGTGTGGGGCATATAGGAGAAGTGTGCTATCTTCTAAGAAATCCGTGGAAGCGTTACGGCGTTATCGACGAATTTCGGGACTTTTCCCCCATAGACTATAATGGTAACAATCCTCAAATGTGGATTTCAAAACAGTTTGTCATGGTCATAAATACAAACGGTGATACCCACAACCCCCCACACAGACACAGGTACACTCACCTGCTGACCTACCTTTCCATTCCTATGGAAGCCATACTTAAAGGGTAACTACAGTCAAAAACTAATTTTGATCAATCATCAATGAATGTTAATTATATAGTCATACATGCAAAAACACATACCCCAACCTCACATAGGTAAACACACCTACTGACCTACAAAAAACAACAATTTTGATTAATCCTCAATAAAAGATAGTTTTATGGTTGTAAACACAAAAAAAGACATATCCCTGAACTAGACCCAGGAACACACATCTACCGATCTACTTTCCATGTGGCAGCCATACTTAAAGGGTAACTAAAAAATCTAATTTTGATCAATAACCAAAAAAGTTTGTTTTTTTTAACCCCCATATGGCACAGGTACATACACCTAGACCTACCCCTCCATTACTGTTGCAGACCTACCTAAAGTCAAATTTTTTTTGACCAATCATCAAAAAAGTTTGTTTTTTTTAATCCCCAACCAGACACAGGTACACACACTACTGATCTCATTATCCATTACTGTGGCAGCCATACTTAAAGGGTAACTAAAGTAAAAAAAACGAATTTAGATTTACTCTCAATAAAAGATAGTTTTATGGTTGAAAACCCGAAAAAGAAATACCCCCTCAACCAGACCAAGGACACACACTACTGATCTACTTACCTTACTGTGGCAGCCATACTTAAAGGGTAACTAAAGATAAAAAAATAGTTTTGACCAATCATAAAAGAAGGTTTGTTTTTTTTTATCCCCAACCTGACACAGGTACACGCACCTACTAATCTACTTATCCATTACTGTGGCAGCCATACTTAAAGGGTAACTAAAGTCAAAAAATAAAATTTGATCAATAATCAAAAAAGTTTTTTTTTTATAACTTGATAACTTACTAACCTGATCCAGGTACACACGCCTATTGACCTCCCCTCCATTACTGTTGCAGCAATACTTAAAGAGTAACTAAGATCAAAAAACTAATTTGACCAATCATCAAAAAAGTTTGTTTTTAACTTCCAACCGATCCAGGTACACAAGCCTACTCACCTACCCTTCCATTTTCATGGCAGCCATATTTAAAGGGTAACTATAGTAAAAAAAAACAATTTTGACTAATCTTTAACAAAAAATTTTTTTACACCCCACGGGGCACAGGTACACACACCTACTGACCTACCCCTCCATTACTGTTGCAGCAATACTTAAAGAGTAACTAAGATCAAAAACTAATTTTGACCAATCATCAAAGATCCAGGTACACAACAGCCTACTCACCTACCCTTCCATTTTCATGGCAGCCATATTAAAAGGGTTACTATAGTCATGATTTTGACTAATCATTAACAATTTTTTTTAACCCCCAACCTTACCCAGGTACACACTACTGACCTACTCTTCCATTTCTGTGGCAGACATACTTATAGGGTAACTATAGTCAAAAATACATTTTGATCAATAATCAAAAAGATTTGTTTTTAACTTCCAACCTGACGGGTACATAAACCAACTGAGGTATCCATTCATTTATGTGGCAATCATATTTAAGGGTAAGTAAAAAAAAAACCACTTTTTGACCAATCAGCAAAAAAGTTAGTCTTTTATCCCCCAACCTGACACGAGTACACACACCAACTGACCTACCTTTAATTCATGTGACAGCCATATTAAAGGGTAAGAAATGTCCTTATCATTGGCATTATTGAGTTTTAAAATCTGCAGCACAAACATACATATTCTCTTCCAAAATGGGGCCTTTCAAGCCAAGTTTATACTTGAACTTTCTTTCTAGTTTACTATAGAAAAGCTTCCATAGCTCGCTGGTAGCTAGGTAAGCTTCCCACTGGAAAATATTCTTTTGACAAGTATAGTTACGAGAAACTAAAGGCATAGATGGTTCACATATGGCTTGGCAACACCCATGCCACAAGCAGCTGTAAGGTTCAGAGGAATGATCATACTTTAAAGATACGTGCCTTCCTCTCACAGTTCAACCATAGCTTAGCTCCTTTTTGCTAAACAAAGCCCTACCGTATTCTGATCCATTTTATCTATAAACAGCTCAGATGTGACATGTTTCCCTTCCTCCTATTTCTTGGTGAATTACAACAAGCAAATGAGCTTGTTGTAAGTTAACAGTTATCTTTGCTTTAATCCCACAGTTTCTTGTCTGGACCATCCTACACTCCCACATTTTTGTAGTGCAGATTTTTTTTTAAATCTCCACCCTATAAAGGAATTATTACATACTGGTTCTTTTTAATGCTTACTGAACTGGAGCAGGAAAAAAACACTACAGTAAAAATAACATCACTATAATTCTATAAAAACTGAACAGATTCAAAATGACTACAAGGGGGCTACTAAATGATAAGGAATAATCTCAAAAATGGGTTGAGTGTCTCAGAGTTGCCATGTCTCAATTCTTATAATCAGCCTATAACACATTGAAAGTGTGTCTAGCCAGACATGAAATAGGGTAAAGATTTTTTTTTAAGTGAAACCTGGGGAAAATTTTCCTGCAACCAGCTCAAAAAACAGCATCCAAAATCGCTCAACAAAACCAAAACAAAGTAAAAAGATTACTTTGGTGGAGAAGAAACAAATGGCAAACTGTTTATCAGCTAGTATAATGTGTTTGCGGACAAAACAAAACTTACAATTAAAAGCTCCGGATGATGTGCAATTGTTGCAGGTGGATCTTGATAGATTGTCACATTGGGATGCTAAGCGGCAGATGAGATTCAATGTGATAAATGTAAAGTGATGCATTTTGGACTTAAAGGGCATGTCCACCCCCAAAACTATAATCCCCCCAATTACTGGCCCCACCATGTAGTGTACTTTAATCCTACCTCACATCCCAGTCCATATGGTTCTCCTGTAGTCCCCCCCCAAAGTCCCAAAAAACTGCCCACCAGGAGGCTAGCAGGTCCATGTAGGACACTGCCCGCTACCTGGCCTCCCGGAGATTTTTGCCATGCGTACTGCAGCCCTTCTCCCCTCCTCCCCTCCCTTCTCCCTCCCTCCTCTCTCTCCGTTTGCTATCCCTCCCCCTAGCGTTAATCCCTTAATATCCTTCCCCCATGTCCCCAGCCCCAACCGCATAATTTTTATTTTATAAAGCTCCCAAAATTTTACTTACCTCTCCGCTTTCCTACGCAGAAGTGAGCTGCCGGCAGCCGCGTCCGTGATGGCTGCCGCTCAGCCAATCACAGACGCGGCTGCCGGCCCCGCCCCTTGCTTGCATTTCCTTGCAAGCAGAGGGCCGGGAGCGCGTCGGAGGAAAGAGGGGGGGTAAGTAGAGTTTGGGGGGCTTTCTAAAAAAAAATAATAAGCGGTGGGGCTGGGAGCCCAGGAGGAATGGTATATAAAAAATTTAATTTTAGGGTGGACATACCCTTTAAAAATCCTTGTGCTGCTTATACTATAAATGGCTCGGTGTAAATGGTGGATAGCAAACCTAAATGTAGCAAGCAGTGCCAGGTGGCAACAGCTAGAACCAGGAAGATAGGTCTTGATCTGTATGTGTCTTACCCATATAGAGTGTAAGATCTTTGGGGCAGGGATCTCATTCCTAATGTCTCAAGGAAAGCTACACTTAAATTAATTTGCTTATAATATAAATACATGCATTTTAATGTATGAAATATTTGATTTTTATCTGTATTATTGCTGCTTTGTATACTCTGTATTTTATCATTTACAGTGTTGCGTACCCAGTGACACATTATAAATAATTATACATACATTGTATAAAGAGGGGTATGGATCAAGGGAGAAAAATGTTATTCTTTCTCTTTACAAATTGGATATGCGGTGCAGTTTTGTAATATTGTATACAAAAAGGACATATTGGAATGGAAAGAGTTCAGAGAAGGGCAACGAAATTAATAAGGGCACTGGGGATCTTGACTATGAAGTGTGTATAAATACATTAATGGCAAATATAAATTTGGGCATGTTCACCCCAATAGGTCATGTCCGAGGACACGCGGACCTCCTTATACTTTAAGAAAGAAGTTTATCTTCAAAAAAGCTGGTGCGCTTCTAAACATCACGAAGTGGGAGTAAACAATGCAAAGAAAACCCAAACAGGAAGTAAACAATGCAAAGGAAACCCAAACAGGAAGTAAACATCATAAACAAGCCAACACAACCATGGGAGGATATACATTTGCCATAGGACTCACCCCTCTAAAGAAAAACAAGACCCACCCCTGATAGCATGATCACAGCGGGTTAGGACTCACAAAACCCTGAGCATGGGCTCATCCACAAGGGACAATACTAGGTTTTGTACCTGGTAAGATATTTTCCATTAGTCTCACAGGACAGGTGTATGAGATGAGTATCAGGTACTGTTTGCTGTTTAATATGTCAAATCTTGGTGACATGTTCCCTGTAAATACATATTTTCTAACCCTGATGCAGCAATGGAAATAATGTTTAGGATCCCTATGCAAAGCTCTGTAATGTACGGTTTCCTGTTTAATATGACAAATCAGGGTGACAGGTTCCCTTGAAATAATTATGTAAAAATTTCTATTGATTTTTGATTAAAGTCTAACAGGTTGTGTCACCTTTGCAATGTGACACTTTATTCAGGATGACTAATATATTCCTTTACCTAGTAGTATAAATAATCTTTTCTATAAAAAGAAAACTTACCTAGCCATGAAGAACAGAATGTGAAATTCAGCCCTGAAAATCCCACATGAACAGCACAGAAGCCACATACAGACTGTCCGGGGAACCTTGGATTGGGATCCCAGTGTGTGACAGCTGTATGCAAGACTAGCTTGTGAACTAGTTGTGAACTTCTAACAGTTGAAAAAAAAACAAATAATATGATATACATTTATAGTTCAAACTTTCAAAAAAGATACATGCTAAAGAGATGGAAATTGAACTTTTAACCTGTGAGTGAGGTCACTAGAGCGAAGCAGAAAGTGTAGAGTTCTTTTCTCAATGGAAGGAAAATAATGGCGAGGATACTTTTTTAGGTTCACACCTAAGGCCCCTTTCACACTAGCGTTTGTTTTCTGGCATAGAGTTCAGTCGTCGGGGCTCTATGCCGGAAAACATACTGATCAGCATGCTGCGGTATTTTTCTGCGTTGAAAAATCCGGACCACAATCCTGAAGGCCGGATACGGAATTAATGAGTTACCATAGCAGCCAGGACGCTATTAAAGTCCTGGCTGTCATGGGCTTATACTTACATGCTCCCGTGGCCGCCGTGCTGTTTGATGACGTCACACTGGTATGTGCGACGCATTGCTATTTGCACGCCCCATGCACTCGGCCCAATAACAAACCTAACAATTATCTATTAGCTTGAATGGCTTTTTGCCAGAAAATTGCATGTGGGGGGCTAGCCCCCTTATGTAATCCCAAAAATCCATAATATCTCTGTAATTATATGAATCTAACATTGAGACCACTTGGCTGAAAATTCCATGTGGGGGGGCTAGCCCCCCCTTATGTAATCCCGAAAATCCATAATATCTCTGGAATTATTGAGATCTAACATTGAAACCACTTGATCTTACCGGATCTAATAAGGCCTATTAGTCTGCTTCAAATTTGAGCTGAAAATTGCATGTGGGGGGGGCTAGCCCCCCTTATGTAATCCCGAAAATCCATAATATCTCTGTAATTATATGAGATCTAACATTGAAACCACTTGATCTTACCGGATCTAATGGCCTATTAGTCTGCATCAAATTGAGCTGAAAATTGCATGTGGGTTATGTAATCCTGAAAAATCCATAATATCTTTGTAATTTATGAGATCTAACATTGAGACCACTTATCTTACCGGATCTAATGAAGGCCTATTAGTCTGCATCAAATTTGAGCTGAAAATTGCATGTGGGGGGGCTAGCCCCCTTATGTAATCCCGAAAATCCATAATATCTTTGTAATTATATAAGATCTAATGTTGAGACCACTTGATCTTACCGGATCTAACAAAGGCCTATAGTCTGCATCAAATTTGAGCTAAAAATTGCATGCGGGGGCTAACCCACCCCCTCATTAATCACTAATAACTCTGAAATTATGTGAGATCTAACAAAACAACTAGTTGATCATACCGGATCTAACAAATATCTAAAATAGCTAACTGTTTGATCAATTTTTTGATAAGGGTGGGCTGATGACTGGTTAGCCCCCCCCCTTAAATAACTGTTAATATCTCTAATTTCATATGAGATCTAACGCAAACAACAATTGATCTTACCTGATCTAACAAGTCTAACCAACTGCATATGTTTTGCTCTACAATTTTGATAAGGGGGGGCTAACACGGCTGAGGTCTGATGATGCTCTGTCCCAGCTGTAGAATACAATTGAAAATGACTTGGATGTTGTAGGCTTATAATGGTGGTGTCATAGCTCACTGTGTAAGCTGCATACCTTATATTGCTGTTAGTTTGAATAAATTGCAGCTGGAAGCATTATACACTTTAAAGGCAAAAATGCTTCCTATATTAGAATCAATTAAATAATTTACACAAAGATGTGTGCAAGTTAATATTAAATAAAACCTTTATTCAAAATGGAATTGCTTTTCCCTCCAACCCATTTAAGGGTTTTAGAAGGTGTGGATGTAGTCATGAAGAAGTCAACCCCATTATTAAAAAAGTGGTTTTTTTTAAATTTGCTTAATTGTTTAGTTTAATGCTTTACAGTTATATGCAGATGTACACGTTTTCTTCATGTGTAACTTATTTTATTTAAACATTGTTTAGCAATAGGATGGCCAACTAACTTTGTTATGATAATCTTGACAGGGACTGATACAGGGATAATCTGGCTCTAAATGTAATTTATTACTTTATATGCTAATGAAGCTACCAAATGCAACTTTATTGGCATTACTAGCTTGAAAAGGGGCATCCAATCACAAGAAAGAAACCAAGGAGACAAGCATCAATATTGGAATACACTACATGAAAAATAACCCCAATCATAACATTATAAAGGGTGTACTGTAAGTAACCTAGGCAAATTACATCAGTGATTAAAAGAACTATAGTTTTTTTTTAACTGTTAAAGGTCACTATACTCACTAAGCAACTTTACATTATCTAAAACTACAATTTCAGAGAAGTAAAATGGTGGTACACAAATATTTATCTGTGCTTGCTTTGTCATTAAAGTATTCATTTTAAGTGAGTGAGCCTAATTCCCCCCACCCTCCCTTACTCACTGCCTTTTTGTAGTGTCTGTGACACAGCCTCACCATGGACACTGCTCTGCTAACATATCTCCCCCACCCTCCCCCTGCCTTCTTTTCTCTGTTGATTCTCTTAATTGTTGCAAAAAGTGTGCTGGCAGGCAGCCAAAAATCCTAGTTAAAGGTCAGAGATAGGGCACATATTATATTTCTACTTCTGGAGTGACAGGTCTTTCCCTCTAAATGCTGTAATTTCAAATGATGATTTCTCAGAATCTACAACTGAGATTACAATTTTTTATTTTTTTTAGAGTAGATTCCCTTTAAATGTACAGTACCTTAAGCAAGGAGGTAGGTATAGTAAACCCTACCTCCCAATATAGTTTCTGTGGAGGAGAGCCCGAAAACTGCTTCTGTCAAGCTTCCTCAGTGCTGCTTTAAAGGAGAGCTAAACATATTATTTACCCCTAATGTGAAGGCTTTTCTCTCCAGAACACCTTACATTGTAAGTTACTTCTGTAATAAGTTGCATTTATGTACATGTACAGTAAGCAGTTTTTTTAACTACAAAGGCTTCTATGTTGTTTCCAGTACAACTCACAGCTCGTGTACTCTTGGGTGGGGCTGGGAGTGACCTGGCGGTCTTGGTTCACATTGGTGCCAATGACAAAGTTAGAGGTGGAGGTGAGGTCCTTAAAAATGATTCCGAGAGTTAGGGGCCAAGTTAAAAGTAAGGACCTCAAGGGTAGTAATTTCAGAAATACTACGGCAGCCATGTGCTACGCTAGGGAGGCAACGAGAGCTTAGGAGTATAAATGCGTGGCTAAGGGGGGGGTGTAAGGAGATGGGGTTTGGGTTTTTAGAGAACTGGGCTGACTTTTCTGTTGGCTACAGGCTCTTTAGTAGAAACTGATTGCACCTCATTGATGTGGTGCAGCTTTTTTGGGGAAGAAACATGGCTAGGGGGTTGGAGGAGTTTATAAATTAGGTATGGGGGGGAGGATACGTTGGACTACACAAGGCTGATAGAGAAGTTAGGGATCAGGGGGCTAATGACACAACGGAGGAAGGAGACGGGGGAGGGGACAGCATAGAGGATAAGGAGGCATGTACGTCCAAGTATCAAAGTAAAATCAATAAATAATCTAAAATATATGTTGCAAATGCAAGAAGTCTGGCTGGAAAAACTGGGGAACTAGAACTAATAGCTTTAAAGGAAAGGTATGATGTGATCGGTATTAATGTGGCTAAATGATTCACATGACGGGCAGTAAATATTGAAGAATTCTCTATATAGCCATGACAGAGTTAAAGTAAGGAGGGGGAGCATGTAGTATGTATGTTAAACAGGAATTGAAGCCAAATCTAAAAGATGGAATAGATGGGGGTATAAACGATATGGCAGAAACAATATGGGTAGAGCTGTGTACAGGAAGCAAGAAGGTGGGTAAATTAATTGTTGGGGTATGTTATAAGCCACCAAATACCGGGGAGGAGGTGGAAATGAATCTCCATATTCATTGGCGAAGGTTCTGGTATGGGGCATGTTTTGGTTATGGGGAATTTTAACTACCTTGACATAGATTGGAGTAGGGGAACTGCCAGCACCTCATAAGGTATAAAGTTCTTAAATTTTCATATATGAGCATTTCTTTCGCAGATGGTAGAAGTTCCTACTTGACAGAATGCGTTGTTATCTGGTGATATCTAATAACCCTACTCATTTTGGAAATGAAGGTAATGGGAAGCTTAGGGAATAGTGATCATGATTAGTGTCATTTAATATAGGTTGCAAAAAACTAAAGTGCACTAGTTGAAAACTGAAGTAAAAAAAGAATGCAAAGAAAAACCCAAACAGGAAGTAAACAATGCAAAGAAAACCCAAACAGGAAGTAAACAATGCAAAGGAAACACAAACAGGAAGTAAAACAATGCAAAGGAAACCCAAACAGGAAGTAAACAATGCAAAAGGACACACAACAGGAAGTAAACAATGCAAAGGAAACACAAACAGGAATAAACAATGCAAAAGAAACAAAGAACACAAACAGGAAGTAAACAATGCAAAGGAAATCCAAACAGGAAGTAAACAATGCAAAGGAAACCCAAACAGGAAGTAAACAATGCAAAGAAAACCCAAACAGGAAGTAAACAATGCAAGGAAACCCAAACAGGAAGTAAACAATGCAAAAGGAAACCCAAACAGCATTTGCATGTGATCACCATTTTAAAGCGCAATTGCATGCAATTTCGTGTCTCAAAAGAAGAAATCGCATGTGCAAACACAGCAGGATCCTACACGCAATTGCGTTCGATTGTGTATGCGATCATGTATGCGGCGCAGTGTGGCCGTGCCCTCACTGCAGCAAATAAAATGCATGTCATAAGCCAAACTATGCACTTTTATTAGCTAAAGACATGAAGAGTATGATTGCTTTCAACTGCAAAAGTCCACAATTCTATTTCATTTTTAACATCTCTATGTTTGCTCAATGTACACTAAATGGATCACGGCACAGAGAGATTTATCAGCAATCTTACACGAATAAACTTTTCTTTTTATTATATGACTTACAGCCTTCCTGTTTGTGTAGAGGTTTTTGGAACTGTGTGTAAACATTCACACACACCGCACAGCCGCTGATGCAGCACCATGTCACCAGTAAAGGAATCCAACAAAGAAAGTTTTATGCTAGCTAGCACTAACTCTCTGGAGGGCATATGCTTCCATGAGATAGCGGGTCAGTTTTTAAAGAAAACTGGTAAAACGCATTTCAGAGTGTTAAACTGTATTTCTAGATGGGAAAATTATAGAAACTTTGGATAAGACCCAGAATTGCATGCATAGTTACATGAAACTATTTTTTGGCTATCAATAGTTAATGTTACATCCTGTGATGAATCCTTATGCTCATTTCATTATGCTTTATCTCCTACATGACAGTCTCTGGCTAACAAGCATATGCTGGTCCCACACTAAACAGTGTATTCTAATTTACCCTTAAGCCAATTTCTTTAACTAACTCAGTCTCCCATTTTTCTGTCAAATGTCACTTTCCTTAATGCTCATTTTGCGTGAGTAGAACCATATGACAACTCCACTGTTCTTCATGTTTTCCCTCATATTGTTTGAGTTTCTCACATTTTAACCATTGCTTTTCTCTTTCTTACTGTGTTATCTTGCTAGCTACATCTTATTTCTTTTCCTTATTCCCTTCCAGCTGTCTCCAACATCTAAAAATGTATATTTCTTAATTTCTTACGCCCAATGCACACGCTCTCTCATACACCCTACATTTTTAAAAACCTCTATAGCATTTCACACTCTTTCCCTGGCACTCACTTGTCCAGGATGAAGTATAGATCAAATGCCCCATGGCAGGACCGTTGTTCTTCAGTTTCTTGAGCCTGGCACAGCAGGGGCAGGATGGCCACCAGGGCTAGAAGGCTTATTTCCTTCATGGCCCAGCTTCTACTTGTGTCTCCTGCTCAGCCAACTCACAGAAAAAGGGAGGAGGAGGAGAGGGAGACAGAGGTGGGGGAAGAGAGGGATGGAGAAGGAAGGGGATGTGAGGGAGGAGGAGAGGAATGCACAATTACCCAAATCCCAAGGGGGGGTGAGAGGGAGGAGGGGATATAACCCTTTGCTTACCAAAGATCTGCAAAAAAACATCTGTTTCTCTAAACAGCTGACTTTTGTATTAGCCACTGAATTGTTAAAAGTTTTCATTGTTAACGTTTATGTAAAACAGGATTACAGCAAAGTAATTAAAATTACATTTTTATTCTTTTCTTTCAATATATATATATATATATATATATATATATATATATACACAAAAAAAGGAATAGTCCTGAGCACACCTCATTAATGAATTAAATTTATTTTAACGTTTCGGAAATACATTGACCCTTCATCAGAAGGGACTCAATGTAGTTCCAAAGCGTTAAAATAAATTTGTTAATTGATTAGTGAGGTGTGCTCAGGACTATATAGTTGATCCAGGGGAATTCCGTTGCCACTTGGAGTCAGGAAGGAATTTTTTCCCCCTTCATAAATTTGGTGGGGTTTTTTTGCCTTCTCTGGATCAACAGTTAGGCAGGAAATGAGGATATTGCTAGATGGGTTGGACTGGATGTACGTATGTCTTTATTCAACTTTAAATACTATACTATACTAAAGTTCAATCCCTGGGGGAACAAGACCATACTGCTTCTCTCTGTATCCATTTAACTTAGTTACATATTCTTGGTATTTGTATATATATATATGTATATATATATATATATATATATATATATAAAAACGCACACATCAAAACACATTAGTTCTTCAAAAACATGGTTTATTTGTATACTATTAGGGAGATTCAATAAAGGTTCTTACCATTAAAAATGGTGCTAGTTGCTAGTTTTGCCCCAACCAATCAGATGTTAACTTTCAAATGATTGGTTGGAGCAAAATTAGCACTATTTTTAACGATTAGAACTTTTATTGAATCTCCCTGTAAATGCATTATTTCTTCTTTATTGATCTTTCGGATTATGTAATAGTTACATTTCTTAAAATGTAAATATCTTTAATAAAAATCTATTAAACACTTACAGGATGATGCAATACTTAATTTCCTTTAAACTTACCTTACCGAGATCCCGCAATGTACTTAACACCTTCACAAGATTTAGTATATTGCAGGAAGGTAAGCTCGCTGCATGCGCTGCTCTTACAGCTCAATACAATTTATGTTAAGTTTCATGCTACTAGGAAAATTTTATTGCATCGCTTGTGCTACGCAAACAATGCATAATCTGTGTAAAACCCAATGATACACCAGCCACCATTTGACAGCCTTTTTTTTTGTCAGTTCGCATCAACCCCCTTAAAGGCTATGTCCACCCCTAAAATAGAAATTTAATATTATGCTTAAAGAATGTAAAGGAAACCAACAAGGAAGTAATCAATGCCAAAAAGAAAAGCCAAACAGGAAGTAAACAATGCAAAGACAATCCAAACAGGAAGTAAACAATCCAAAGACAATCTAAACAGGAAGTAAACAATGCAAAGACAATCCAAACAGGAAGTAAACAATGCAAAGGAAACCTAAACAGAGAAGTAAACAATGCAAAGGAACCCAAACAGGAAGGACACAATGCAAAAAAGAAAAGCCAAACAGGAAGTAAACAATGCAAAGGAAACCCAAACAGGAAGTAAAACAATGCAAAGGAAATCTAAACAGGAAGTAAACAATACAAAGGAAAGTAAACAGGAAATAAAAAATGCAAGGAAAGTCAACAGGAAGTTAACAATGCAAAAAAAACAAAAAGAAAATAAAGAATGCAAAGGAAACTCAAACAGGATGTAAAAAATGCTCTGCTTCAATATTAAAACTTACAACTACATCCTTCCTCTGTATAATCATAATTTGTATGATATCTATTCATTGACTGCTTTGCCTTACCTCTGCTCAATATTACAACTTTTCAACTACATCCTCCTCTATATAATTAATTTGTGAAGAGCCAAATTTCTGTTTTTCTAATTTTTCCGTTTTATTCTTCCACTTTTTGGACTGTATCTCCTCCCACAATTTTTGAGCTAGAGACATGAAATTCAGTACAGACGTGTGGGGCATATAGGAGAAGTGTGCTATCTTCTAAGAAATCCGTGGAAGCGTTACGGCGTTATCGACGAATTTCGGGACTTTTCCCCCATAGACTATAATGGTAACAATCCTCAAATGTGGATTTCAAAACAGTTTGTTCATGGTCATAAATACAAACGGTGATACCCACAACCCCCACACAGACACAGGTACACTCACCTGCTGACCTACCTTTCCATTCCTATGGAAGCCATACTTAAAGGGTAACTACAGTCAAAAACTAATTTGATCAATCATCAATGAATGTTAATATATAGTCATACATGCAAAAACACATACCCCAACCTCACATAGGTAAACACACCTACTGACCTACAAAAAACAACTAATTTTGATTAATCCTCAATAAAAGATAGTTTTTGGTTGTAAACCAAAAAAAAAAAAGACATATCCCCTGAACTAGACCCAGGAACACACATCTACCGATCTACTTATCCATTGTGGGCAGCCATACTTAAAGGGTAACTAAAAAATCTAATTTTGATCAATAACCAAAAAAAGTTTGTTTTTTTTAACCCCCATATGGCACAGGTAATACACCTACTGACCTACCCCTCCATTACTGTTGCAGACCTACCTAAGTCAAATTTTTTTTTGACCAATCATCAAAAAAGTTTGTTTTTTTAATCCCCAACCAGACACAGGTACACACACCTACTGATCTACTTATCCATTACTGTGGCAGCCATACTTAAAGGGTAACTAAAGTAAAAAAAAACGAATTTAGATTTACTCTCAATAAAAGATAGTTTTATGGTTGAAAACACGAAAAAAATACCCCCTCAACCAGACCAAGGTACAACCACTACTGATCTACTTATCCATTACTGTGGCAGCCATACTTAAAGGGTAACTAAAGTAAAAAAATAGTTTTGGACCAATCATAAAAGAAGTTTGTTTTTTTTTTTTATCCCCAACCTGACACAGGTACACGCACCCTACTAATCTACTTATCCATTATGTGGCGCACCATACTTAAAGGGTAACTAAGTCAAAAAATAAATTTTGATCATAATCAAAAAAGTTTTTTTTTTTTTTTTTTTATAACTTGATAACTTACTAACCTGATCCAGGTACACACGCCTATTGACCTACCCCTCCATTACTGTTGCAGCAATACTTAAAGAGTAACTAAGATCAAAAAACTAATTTGACCAATCATCAAAAAAGTTTGTTTTTTAACTTCAACCAGATCCAGGTACACAAGCCTACTCACCTACCCTTCCATTTTCATGGCAGCCATATTTAAAGGGTAACTATAGTAAAAAAAAACAATTTTGACTAATCTTTAACAAAAAAAATTTTTTTAACCCCCACGGGGCACAGGACACACACCTAATGACCTACCCCTCCATTACTGTTGCAGCAAATACTAAAGAGTAACTAAGATCAAAAAACTAATTTTGACCAATCATCAAAGATCCAGGTACACAAGCCTACTCACCTACCCTTCCATTTTCATGGCAGCCATATTAAAAGGGTTACTATAGTCATGATTTTGACTAATCATTAACAATTTTTTTTAACCCCCAACCTTACCCAGGTACACACTACTGACCTACTCTTCCATTTCTGTGCAGACATACTTATAGGGTAACTATAGTCAAAAATACATTTTGATCAATAATCAAAAAGATTTGTTTTTTTAACTTCCAACCTGACACGGGTACATAAACCAACTGAGGTATCCATTCATTTATGTGGCAATCAATATTTTAAGGGTAAGTAAAAAAAAAAACACTTTTTGACCAATCAGCAAAAAAGTTAGTCTTTTATCCCCCAACTGACACGAGTACACACACCAACTGACCTACCTTTAATTCATGTGACAGCCATATTTAAAGGGTAAGAAATGTCCTTATCATTGGCATTATTGAGTTTTTAAATCTGCAGCACAAACAACATATTCTCTTCCAAAATGGGGCCTTTCAAGCCAAGTTTATACTTGAATTTCCCTTTCTAGTTTACTATAGAAAAGCTTCCATAGCTGCCTGGTAGCTAGGTAAGCTTCCACTGGAAAATATTCTTTTGACAAGAGATAGTTAACGAGAAACTAAAGGCACAAGATGGTTCACATATTGGCTTGGCAATCACCCATGCCACAGCAGCAGCTGTAAGGTTCCAGAGGAATGATCATACTTTAAAGATACGTGCCTTCCTCTCCACAGTTCAACCATAGCTTAGCTCCTTTTTGCTAAACAAAGCCCCACCGTATTCTGATCCATTTATCTATAACAGTCAGATGTGACATGTTTCCCTTCCTCTATTTCTTGCTGAATCTTACAACAAGCAAATGAGCTTGTTGTAAGTTAACAGTTTATCTTTGCTTTAATCCCACAGTTTCTTGTCTGGACCATCCTACACTCCCACATTTTTTGTAGTGCAGATTTTTTTTTTAATCTCCACCCTTAAAAGGAATTATTACATACTGGTCTTTTTAATGCTTACTGAACTGGAGCAGGAAAAAAACACTACAGTAAAAATAACATCACTATAATTCTATAAAAACTGAACAGATTCAAAATGACTACAAAGGGGGCTACTAAATGATAAGGAATAATCTCAAAAATGGGTTGAGTGTCTCAGAGTTGCCATGTCTCAATCTTATAATCAGCCTATAACACATTGAAAGTGTGTCTAGCCAGACATGAATAGGGTAAAGATTTTTTTTTAAGTGGAAACCTGGGGAAAATTTTCCTGCAACCAGCTCAAAAACAGCATCCAAAATCGCTCACACAAAACCAAAACAAAGTAAAAAGATTACTTTGGTGGAGAAGAAACAAATGGCAACACTGTTTTCAGCTAGTATAATGTGTTTGCGGACAAACAAAACTTACAATTAAAAGCTCCGGATGATGTGCAATTGTGCAGGTGGATCTTGATAGATTGTCACATTGGGTGCTAAGCGGCAGATGAGATTCAATGTTGATAAATGTAAAGTGATGCATTTTGGACCTTAAAGGGCATGTCCACCCCCAAAACTATAATCCCCCCAATTACTGGCCCCACCATGTAGTGTACTTAACTCTTAACTCAATCCACCAGCTCCATATGGTTTCCTGTAGTCCCCCCCCAAAGTCCCAAAAAACTGCCCACCAGGAGGCTAGCAGGTCCATGTAGGACACTGCCCCGCTACCTGGCTCCCGGAGAGATTTTTGCCATGCGTCAATGCAGCCCTCTCCCCCCTCCTCCCCTCTTCCCCCCTCCCTCTCCCTCCCGTTGCTATCCCTCCCCTAGCGTTAATCCCCTTTAATATCTCCTTCCCCCATGTCCCCAGCCCCAACCGCATAATTTTTATTTTTATAAAGCTCCCAAACTTTTACTTACCTCTCCGCTTTCCTACGCAGAAGTGAGCTGCCGGCAGCCGGTCCGTGATTGGCTGCCGCTCAGCCAATCACAGACGCGGCTGCCGGCCCCGCCCCTCTGCTTGCATTTCCTTGCAAGCAGAGGGCCGGGAGCGGCGTCGGGGAGGAAAGAGGGGAGGGGAAGTAGAGTTTGGGGGGCTTCTAAAAAAATAAATAATGCGGTTGGGGGTGGAGCCCAGGAGGAATGGTATATTAAAAAATTTATTTTAGGGTGGACATACCCTTTTAAAAATCCTTGTGCTGCTTATACTATAAATGGCTCGGTGTAAATGGTGGATAGCAAACCTAATGTAGCAAGCAGTGCCAGGTGGCAACAGCTAGAACCAGGAAGATAGTGTCTTGATCTGTATGTGTCTTACCCATATAGAGTGTAAGATCTTTGGGGCAGGGATCTCATTCCTAATGTCTCAAGGAAAGCTACACTTAAATTAATTTGCTATATATAAATACATGCATTTTTAATGTATGAAACTTTATTTGATTTTATCTGTATTATTGCTTGCTTGTATACTGTATTTTTTCATTTACAGTGTTGCGTACCCAAGTGACACATTATAAATAAAATTATACATACATTGTATAAGAGGGGTATGGATCAAGGGAGAAAAATGTTATTCTTTCTCTTTACAAATTTGGAATATGCGGTGCAGTTTTGTAATATTGTATACAAAAAGGACAATTGGAAATGGAAAGAGTTCAGAGAAGGGCAACGAAATTAATAAGGGCCCTGGGGATCTTGACTATGAAGTGTGTAAAATACATTAATGGCCAAATATAAATTTTGGGCATTGTTCACCAATAGTACATGTCAGAGGACACGCGGACATCCCTTTATACTTTAAGAAAAGAAGTTTAATCTTAAAAAAAAAGCTGGATGAGCTTTAAAAATCAAGAATGTTGCAAGTTACTGGTAGTAATACATAAAGTTGAAGTTTATCTGGGGATTTTTCTGATTGGCACTTGGAGTCAGGAAGGTTATGCAGCAGAGAATTTATTGGGTTTATTACAGTATATGGCCCATTAATATATTTGTATAAAGTGATCATATCCCCGAGCAAGCACTGCATCTTTCTGCATAGTCAGCTCCTCCATTCCCATTATTAATTTAATTTCATTGCCCTTAATAAAGTAGTTTCTCTTTTCTGAAATATTTCTATTCCCAAGTGCTTTTTAAATGATAAATATCATGTAAATGTAAAAAAAAACAGTTAAACGATATAAAGGGATATAGGATTGGTAATTTCCCTAAACTCCCAATATTGTTTATGTGAGGAGCACCTGCCCAAAGAAAACTGATTCTGCCAGTCTTCCTCCTGGCTTCAGCTCTATCTTTAATACAAGAATAGTCCAGGACTAACCTGGCAAATGAAAACTGAAAACCTACAGCAACTGCACATCATTCGAAGTATTGTAAACCATGCTTGTTATGGATCTAAAACTTCAGAGACATGTATCATCTATTTACAAACATCAAATACTCCTTATAAAAATTCACCAAGCTATTTCAATTCCTCACAGCAACAGCCAGGCAAAACATTGTCAGTTTATGGAAAAAATGTCCAAATCCATCAGAGGAAGCAGTTCATTCTTTTTCATGATGAAATAACCACATTGAATCCCAAAAACACTCACAAAAAAAATACCTCTTAATCTCTAAACTTTTCAATCATACAAAATTAATAATTTATAGTAATATATAATATAACACAATAATTAAAAGAATACCGTATATACTCGAGTATAAGCCGAGGTTTCAGGCTTTAAAAAATAGCCTTAAAACCCCGGGCTCTCTAAGGGGGAATGTTTTGGAGCCTTTCCTGGGGGGTGCTGTCATTAAAAAGCTCATTCTTTGGCACTAAAAGGGTTTGGAAACTACAACTCCCAGCTAATAAAGCATGCTGGGAGTTGTAGTTTCCAAACATCTGGAGTGCCAAGGAATGAGGCTTTTTTATGGACAGCAGAGAGGTCCCATAATTTCAACCCTCGACTTATACTTATAGTAAGAATCATGGTTTCTTACTTTTTGAGGTAAAAATAGGTACCTAGGCTTATACTTGGGTCGGCTTATACTCGAGTTTATACGGGAAATATATTAAAATAAATATAAAAGTTAATGAATATATACAGTTTTATAGTGATTAATAGTACAGTACTTTAAAGTAACATATAAGTAGAGATGGCGAAACAGCTGGGTTTGTTCCGTTTTGGATCTCAGGAAAATCCCGAAGATCCAAAAACGGAACTTAAAATTGCGACTTAGCGAGAGTTTCGATAGTTTCGATAGTTTCCGAACATACGATCGGAAACTATTTTCGAGTTTCCGACCGTATTTTAGATTTTTAGCAAACGTTCGAGCTATTTTTGAAGATTCTCGAAAATAGCTTGAACGTACGAAAAAGTCGAAAACCGCTCCGAAATCTGAACGATCCGTCCAAAACATTCAGATTTCGAAACCGAGGGGTTCCATGTTGGATCCGGATCCCATCTCTACATATAAGCGCAGGGATTTAGAGCACTTTTGAGAAGGTAACAAATAAGGAGGAAGCATGAAGTTCGTGTGTTTAGTGTTTCTTTAACAGCTTACAGTGACAGTTTATATCCAACAGTAATTATAGGTCACCAGCTACATTATCATGGCAATGCTGCTTTAAATTGGGAACCCCTTAGCTGGGGTCACGTAATTGCCTTAAACTACTTTGAAAAAGACATACGTCACTAGTCTAACCTTGTGCTGGTATATCAGGACATTATTTGTCTGAGTTCTTTAAGAATGTCCTTATGTAATATGCACAAAAATATTTTCCCCAGCCTAATGTGCCAAAAAAAACAAAGTAAACAATGCAAAGGAAACCCAAACAGGAAGTAAACAATGCAAAAGGAAACCCAAACAGGAAGTAAAGAATGTAAAGGAAACCCAACAAGGAAGTAATCAATGCCAAGAAAAGCCAAACAGGAAGTAAACAATGCAAAGACAATCCAAACAGGAAGTAAACAATCCAAAGACAATCTAAACAGGAAGTAAACAATGCAAAGACAATCCAAACAGGAAGTAAACAATGCAAAGAACCTACAACAAATAACAATGCAAAGGAACCCAAACAGGAAGGACACAATGCAAAGAAAAGCCAAACAGAGTAAACAATGCAAAGGAAACCCAAACAGGAAGTAAACAATGCAAAGGAAATCTAAACAGGAAGTAAACAATACAAAGGAAAGCTAAACAGGAAATAAAAAATGCAACGGAAAGTCAACAGGAAGTAAACAATGCAAAAAAAACAAACAGAAAATAAAGAATGCAAAGGAAACTCAAACAGGATGTAAAAAATGCTCTGCTTCAATATTACAACTTTACAACTACATCCTTCCCTCTGTATAATTCATAATTTGTATGATTATCATTCATTGACTGCTTTGCCTTACCCTCTGCTTCAATATTACAACTTTTCAACTACATCCTCCCCTCTATATAATTAATTTGCTTGAAGAGCCAAATTTCTGTTCTTTCTAATCTTTTTCCGTTTTATTCTTCCACTTTTTGGACTGTATCTCCTCCCACAATTTTTGAGCTAGAGACATGAAATTCAGTACAGACGTGTGGGGCATATAGGAGAAGTGTGCTATCTTCTAAGAAATCCGTGGAAGCGTTACGGCGTTATCGACGAATTTCGGGACTTTTCCCCCATAGACTATAATGGTAACAATCCTCAAATGTGGATTTCAAAACAGTTTGTTCATGGTCATAAATACAAACGGTGATACCCACAACCCCCCACACAGACACAGGTACACTCACCTGCTGACCTACCTTTCCATTCCTATGGAAGCCATACTTAAAGGGTAACTACAGTCAAAAACTAATTTTGATCAATCATCAATGAATGTTAATTATATAGTCATACATGCAAAAACACATACCCCAACCTCACATAGGTAAACACACCTACTGACCTACAAAAAACAACTAATTTTGATTAATCCTCAATAAAAGATAGTTTTATGGTTGTAAACACAAAAAAAGACATATCCCCTGAACTAGACCCAGGAACACACATCTACCGATCTACTTATCCATTGTGGCAGCCATACTTAAAGGGTAACTAAAAAATCTAATTTGATCACTACCAACAAAGTTTGTTTTTTTTACCCCCATATGGCACAGGTACATACACCTACTGACCTACCCCTCCATTACGTTGCAGACCTACCTAAAGTCAAATTTTTTTTTGACCAATCATCAAAAAGTTTGTTTTTTTTAATCCCCAACCAGACACAGGTACACACACCACTGATCTACTTATCCATACTGTGGCAGCCATACTTAAAGGGTAACTAAAGTAAAAAAAACGAATTTAGATTTACTCTCAATAAAGATAGTTTTATGGTTGAAAACACGAAAAAGAAATACCCCCTCAACCAGACCAAGGTACACACACCTACTGATCTACTTATCCATTACTGTGGCAGCCATACTTAAAGGGTAACTAAAGTAAAAAAATAGTTTTGACCAATCATAAAAGAAGTTTGTTTTTTTTTTTTATCCCCAACCTGACACAGGTACACACGCACCTACTAACTACTTATCCATTACTGTGGCAGCCATACTTAAAGGGTAACTAAAGTCAAAAAAATAAATTTTGATCAATAATCAAAAAAGTTTTTTTTTTTATAACTTGATAACTTACTAACCTGATCCAGGTACACACGCCTATTGACCTACCCCTCCATTACTGTTGCAGCAATACTTAAAGAGTAACTAAGATCAAAAAACTAATTTTGACCAATCATCAAAAAAGTTTGTTTTTTAACTTCCAACCAGATCCAGGTACACAAGCCTACTCACCTACCCTTCCATTTTCATGGCAGCCATATTAAAAGGGTTACTATAGTCATGATTTTGACTAATCATTAACAATTTTTTTTAACCCCCAACCTTACCCAGGTACACACTACTGACCTACTCTTCCATTTCTGTGGCAGACATACTTATAGGGTAACTATAGTCAAAAATACATTTTGATCAATAATCAAAAAGATTTGTTTTTTTAACTTCCAACCTGACACGGGTACATAAACCAACTGAGGTATCCATTCATTTATGTGGCAATCATATTTTAAGGGTAAGTAAAAAAAAAACCACTTTTTGACCAATCAGCAAAAAAGTTAGTCTTTTATCCCCCAACCTGACACGAGTACACACACCAACTGACCTACCTTTAATTCATGTGACAGCCATATTTAAAGGGTAAGAAATGTCCTTATCATTGGCATTATTGAGTTTTAAAATCTGCAGCACAAACATACATATTCTCTTCCAAAATGGGGCCTTTCAAGCCAAGTTTATACTTGAACTTTCCCTTTCTAGTTTACTATAGAAAAGCTTCCATAGCTAGCCTGGTAGCTAGGTAAGCTTCCCACTGGAAAATATTCTTTTGACAAGATATAGTTAACGAGAAACTAAAGGCATAGATGGTTCACATATTGGCTTGGCAATCACCCATGCCACAAGCAGCTGTAAGGTTCCAGAGGAATGATCATACTTTAAAGATACGTGCCTTCCTCTCCACAGTTCAACCATAGCTTAGCTCCTTTTTGCTAAACAAAGCCCTACCGTATTCTGATCCATTTTATCTATAACAGCTCAGATGTGACATGTTTCCCTTCCTCCTATTTCTTGCTGAATCTTACAACAAGCAAATGAGCTTGTTGTAAGTTAACAGTTTATCTTTGCTTTAATCCCACAGTTTCTTGTCTGGACCATCCTACACTCCCACATTTTTTGTAGTGCAGATTTTTTTTTAAATCTCCACCCCTATAAAAGGAATTATTACATACTGGTTCTTTTTAATGCTTACTGAACTGGAGCAGGAAAAAACACTACAGTAAAAATAACATCACTATAATTCTATAAAAACTGAACAGATTCAAAATGACTACAAAGGGGGCTACTAAATGATAAGGAATAATCTCAAAAATGGGTTGAGTGTCTCAGAGTTGCCATGTCTCAATCTTATAATCAGCCTATAACACATTGAAAGTGTGTCTAGCCAGACATGAAATAGGGTAAAGATTTTTTTTTAAGTGAAACCTGGGGAAAATTTTCCTGCAACCAGCTCAAAAACAGCATCCAAAATCGCTCACACAAACCAAAACAAAGTAAAAAGATTACTTTGGTGGAGAAACAAATGGCAACACTGTTTATCAGCTAGTATAATGTGTTTGCGGACAAAACAAAACTTACAATTAAAAGCTCCGGATGATGTGCAATTGTTGCAGGTGGATCTTGATAGATTGTCACATTGGGATGCTAAGCGGCAGATGAGATTCAATGTTGATAAATGTAAAGTGATGCATTTTGGACTTAAAGGGCATGTCCACCCCCAAAACTATAATCCCCCCAATTACTGGCCCCACCATGTAGTGTACTTTAATCCTTACCTCACATCCCAGCTCCATATGGTTCTCCTGTAGTCCCCCCCCAAAGTCCCAAAAAAATGCCCACCAGGAGGCTAGCAGGTCCATGTAGGACACTGCCCGCTACCTGGCCTCCCGGAGATTTTGCCATGCGTACTGCAGCCCTTCTCCCCCCTCCCTCCCCTCCTCTCCCCCTCCCTCTCCTCCCGTTCTGCTATCCCTTCCCTAGCGTTAATCCCTTTAATACTCCTTCCCCATGTCCCCAGCCCCAACCGCATAATTTTTATTTTTATAAAGCCCCAAACTTTTACTTACCTCTCCGCTTTCTACGCAGAAGTGAGCTGCCGGCAGCCGCGTCCGTGATTGGCTGCCGCTCAGCCAATCACAGACGCGGCTGCCGGCCCCGCCCTCTGCTTGCATTTCCTTGCAAGCAGAGGGCCGGGAGCGCGTCGGAGGAGAAAGAGGGGAGGTAAGTAGAGTTTGGGGGGCTTTCTAAAAAAATAAATAATGCGGTTGGGCTGGGAGCCCAGGAGGAATGGTATATAAAAATTTAATTTTAAGGTGGACATACCTTTTAAATATCCTTGTGCTGCTTATACTATAAATGGCTCGGTGTAAATGGTGGATAGCAAACCTAAATGTAGCAAGCAGTGCCAGGTGGCAACAGCTAGAACCAGGAAGATAGTGTCTTGATCTGTATGTGTCTTACCCATATAGAGTGTAAGATCTTTGGGGCAGGGATCTCATTCCTAATGTCTCAAGGAAAGCTACACTTAAATTAATTTGCTTATAATATAAATACATGCATTTTTAATGTATGAAACTTTATTTGATTTTTATCTGTATTATTGCTTGCTTGTATACTCTGTATTTTATCATTTACAGTGTTGCGTACCCAAGTGACACATTATAAATAAAATTATACATACATTGTATAAAGAGGGGTATGGATCAAGGGAGAAAAATGTTATTCTTTCTCTTTACAAATTTGGAATATGCGGTGCAGTTTTGTAATATTGTATACAAAAAGGACATATTGGAAATGGAAAGAGTTCAGAGAAGGGCAACGAAATTAATAAGGGCACTGGGGGATCTTGACTATGAAGTGTGTATAAATACATTAATGGCCAAATATAAATTTTGGGCATTGTTCACCAATAGTACATGTCAGAGGACACGCGGACATCCCTTAATACTTTAAGAAAAGAAGTTTAATCTTAAAAAAAAAGCTGGATGAGCTTCTAAAAATCAAGAATGTTGCAAGTTACTGGTAGTAATACATAAAGTTGAAGTTTATCTGGGGATTTTTCTGATTGGCACTTGGAGTCAGGAAGGTTTATGCAGCAGAGAATTTATTGGGTTTATTACAGTATATGGCCCATTAATATATTTGTATAAAGTGATCATATCCCCGAGCAAGCACTGCATCTTTCTGCATAGTCAAGCTCCTCCATTCCCATTATTAATTTAATTTCATTGCCCTTAATAAAGTAGTTTCTCTTTTCTGAACTATTTCTATTCCCAAGTGCTTTAAATGATAACTATCATGTATAATTGTAAAAAAAAAACGTTAAACTGATATTAAAGGGATATAGGATTGTGTAATTCCCTAAACTCCCAATATGTTTATGTGAGGAGCACCTGCCCAAAGAAAACTGATTCTGCCAGTCTTTCCCTGGCTTCAGCTCTATCTTTAATACAAGAATAGTCCAGGACTAACCTGGCAAATGAAACTGAAAACCTACAGCAAACTGCACATCATTCGAAGTATTGTAAAACATGCTTGTTATGGATCTAAAACTTCAGTAGACATTGTATCATCTATTTAAAACATCAAATACTCCTTATAAAAATTCACAAGCTATTTCAATTCCTCACAGCAACAGCCAGGCAAAACATTGTCAGTTTCATGGAAAAAATGTCCAAATCCATCAGAAGGAAGCAGTTCATTCTTTTCTCATGATGAAATAACCACATTGAATCCCAAAAACACTCACAAAAAATACCTTCTTAATTTCTCTAAAATTTCATCATACATATAAATTAATAATTTATAGTAATATATAATATAACAAATAATTAAAATGAATACCGTATATACTCGAGTATAAGCCGAGGTTTTCAGGCTTTAAAAATAGCCTTAAAACCCCGGGGCTCTCTAAGGGGGAATGTTTTGGAGCCTTTCCTGGGGGGTGCTGTCCATTAAAAAGCCTCATTCTTTGGCACTAAAAGGGTTTGGAAACTACAACTCCCAGCTACTAAAGCATGCTGGGAGTTGTAGTTTCCAAACATCTGGAGTGCCAAGGAATGAGGCTTTTTTATGGACAGCAGAGTTCCCATAATTTCAACCCTCGACTTATACTTATAGTAAGAATCATGGTTTCTTACTTTTTGAGGTAAAAATAGGTACCTAGGCTTATACTTGGGTCGGCTTATACTCGAGTTTATACGGTAAATATATTAAAAATAAATATAAAAGTTTAATAGTAATATATACAGTTTTATAGTGATTAATAGTACAGTACTTTAAAGTAACATATAAGTAGAGATGGCCGAAACAGCTGGGTTTCGTTCCGTTTTCGGATCTCAGGAAAATCCCGAAGATCCAAAAACGGAACTTAAAATTGCGACTTCGGAGCGAGTTTTCGATAGTTTCGATAGTTTCCGAACATACGATCGGAAACTATTTTCGAGTTTCCGACCGTATTTTAGATTTTTAGCAAACGTTCGAGCTATTTTTGAAGATTCTCGAAAATAGCTTGAACGTACGATAAAAGTCGAAAACTCGCTCCGAAATCTGAACGATCCGTCCAAAACATTCAGATTTCGAAACCGAGGGGTTCCATGTTGGATCCGGATCCCATCTCTACATATAAGCGCAGTGATTTAGAGCACTTTTGAGAAGTCTAACAAATAAGGAGGAAGCATGAAGTTCCTGTTGTTTAGTGTTTCTTTTAACAGCTTACAGTGACAGTTTATATTCCAACAGTAATTATAGGTCACCAGCTACATTATCATGGCAATGCTGCTTTAAATTGGGAACCCCTTAGCTGGGGTCACGTAATTGCTTTAAACTACTTTGAATAAAGACATACGTCATCTAGTCTAACCTTGTGCTGGTATATCAGGCACATTATTTTGTCTGAGTTCTTTAAGAATTGTCCCCTATGTAATATGCACAAAAATATTTTCCCCAGCCCCTAATGTGCCAATAACACATTTTAGATGTCAGTTCTGCCAGATTTCTTTTCCTACACATGTGGATGTTGAAAGTAGTGCCCATAACAAAAAGAAAAGTACTGTACTTTTATAAAGGGAAGCTGGTTTCTGACAATTAATGATAATGCAATTATGGCTCATTGCACTTAACTGTGTGGCTACTGGGTTTAAGTATTGGTACATATGTAAACAACAGGATGACAAAGTCTCTTCAATAGAAGGGCTTTGACCATACTCCCTGACCATTGGAGTGAAGAATATATAATTGTCAGTGTTAGAGAGGTTACGGTAATACCCCACACAAGAGAAGTAACCACTTCACAAGCTTGTGACAAGCTCAAACAGCTTTAAAAGGAGGCAACAATGATGGGCAAAGAGGAAGGCAGACTGCAGTCTGACTATCTGACTTAAGGAACTCTGGGGAGGTAAGTCAGTATTGGTAGATTGGGGTTTTGGGGAAGGCGAAGGTTAGTAGGAAATTTGGGGAGGGGTCTACTTGGCCTTTAAAATGTCAGTCAAATACTTTGCATACAATTGTCTAAAATGTATGATCAAATAAAATGCTTTTCAGCAAAGGAAGATAAAAATAGCTATTTGGACAGTTCAATTAATGAAACAGACTCACACAGGTGCTTGTAGATGCAAGATGTCAATAAAAAAAGAGTTGCTTTATTCATCTTCATATATGATAAAGAATACAATTAATCTAATCTGAAGAAATTTGGAGCTACTGAGCATGTGCAGGGGCACCGCTAGGGGAGAGTTAGTGGGAGCAGATTGCCTCCAGTGGCGCTTCCCTTTCACCCTGTCTCATGGCCATGGCAACACTGGGTAAGTGCAACCACTAGGGAATATTCAAGCCATGGACCATATCTTCGTGTTCAGGGCCATTTTTAGTCATCTTAGTGCCCTAGGTGCCCTCTCACCCATGTGTCCCCCCCAAAAAAACACACAAAAACTGCAGCTGGGTTTCACCTCTAAATTCCCTCTGGCACTCAATGCTGCTGTGGATTTTTGTTTATAATGGGAAAGAGGCGCACAATGTACCTGTGATTTTTTTACACATACATTTGTGCGTATGCAGCATCACTGGCCACTAATGAAATACTGATTGGAAGGACAGGATACGTTTCAGTGGATGCGCAATATGTGGCACCAGTGTTCTCCCCAGAAATTGTTTCAAGCCGGGTGGCATGAAAAAGTACCCGGGTAGGGCAAAACAAAGAAATTTGGTGAGATCTGAGCACTTTCCAAGAGTATTGGCATTAACACTTTCAGTTCCAGCAGAGTATTACATGTATAACAGCTGCCTGCATTGAGATGATATACAGAATGTACCGGCTATCAATGTCTCCTCCATTGAATTATTTACTTCTCACCTACTCTAAGTTCTAGTTGGAGAGTTGGAAGGAAGGAAGAAAGAGGCAGGGATAGGGATCTCATGACTGTTAGTCACAGGAGCCACTATTATATAGTCTGCAGCAACTTTTACCTGGCATTTTATAACTGTTCTCCCCAGTACTATTAGCTGAGCTCATCCTCCCCCCTCCTTCCTTCACCTCCAGTTCATTTGCAACATTAGTTGCTAAATAGAGTGTGTGGAGTTCAGGCTCTCTACTCATTGCAATGTTACAAATTACAGCGAAACAAGGAGAGCAGTTCTGAAAGTAAAAGCTGACATGGAGGTGCCAGGGAGAAGAATAGGTGCCCTGGTTCAAGATAGGGACCCTAGCTCTTTGCCTAAAAAAGTAGGTTTTTTTTAGCTATCTTAAAATGATGCTTGGCTTACAGCTATGCTCCTATAACAGACAATACACACAGAAATGTATTTGTTAACTTACTGTATCACAATGATGATCAATAGAGATGGCTGAACTTCCAAAAATCCATTCCGCTCGAGGATTTGCAGATTTTCGAATCCATGAATCCGCCATTAAAGTCAATGGGACAAAAAAATAGGAAATTTTTCACCTTAAAATAATGTGTTTTTTTTGAGGCAGTTTTTGGTAATTCAAGATCAAGGATTTCCGAATTTGTCCATTCAAGGTTTTTTGAACAGCCGATAGTCCCACGGCCCGACGTTCGGTGGTCCTGTGGCTCAACCCAGGACCCCCACCCGGGTCCTTAGAAGCACCATTGTGGCCCTTACAAGGGCCCTTTGGGGCTTAAGGGGTCCCACAGCACAACCACGACCCCCATCCCTGGCACTTTGTTGGGGGTCCTGCAGCTCAAAACCAGGGTCACATCCATGACTGTGATGACTTCTGAGCTCCACAGGGTTTGAACCTCTATATAGGTTTGCTGAAGGACCAAATTCAATTGCGATTGGTTACTATTTTAATGCTTGCAATTATATGATCACACATATGATCACACATAATAATAAAATTCAAATATGATTGGTTAATGGACCACCAACAAAGGCACTTGTCAGTGCCGGGGAAGGGGGTCCCGGTATGAGCGGCAGGACCCCTTAAGCCCCAAAGGGCACTTGTCAGTGCCACAAGGGCCCTTTCAAGGACCACAAGGGCACTTCTAAGTGCTGGGGAGGGGGGCCTGGTTCAAGCTGCAGGGCCCCTTAAGCCCCAAAATGATCTTGTCAGTGCCACAAGGGCCCTTCCAAGGGCCACAAGGGCACTTAGAAGTGCCAGGGGGGTCCTGGTACGAGCTTCTGGACCCCTTAAGCCCCAAAAGGCACTTGGCAGTGCCACAAGGGCCGTGTCACTGACGGCTGAAGTGACATCACCCGGTGTCTGCAACATCAGCTAAGTTGGTGTCGCTGGCTGGGAAGAAAGAAGACACACCCCCAAGGGCTCTTCTAAGAGTTAATGGGGTCCTGGTTTCAAGTTGCAGGACCCCCCAAACAGAGTCATTTGTCAGTGCCGCAAAGTCACTTCTAAATGCCCTTAAGCCCCAAAAGGCACTTGTCAGTTACACAAGGGCCCTTCCAAGCACCACAAGGGCACTTATTAGGACCTGGGTTGAGTCGTGGGACCCCCCGAGCATCCGTCCACAGAACTTTAGGCTGTTCGAGAATCTTCTGCCATTTGAACGGGTGGAAATCCTCTAATGATTGAAAATCCTTGAACATTCGAGGATTTTCTAAAATTAAAAAAGTTCGGAAAAGGTTCGGAAAGTGGAATTCTGGAAAACCTGCAAGATCCGTGATTCGAACCGGCCATTTCTAATGAGGAACATAAATGTTGCCATTAATAACTGCACCTGAGCAAACCCACCCTAGCCATATCATTTGGCTATTGATTGGGCTGGCTTTTGACAGAATGGCCTTTTTGAACAAAAAAGAAAAAGAAAACTTTATATAAATCAAGGAATAAAAAAATCCTCTGCCACTATTGAAAACATTTTGTTCTGGCAACTTAAAAATAAAAGCGAAAAATATCTGACACTCCCAGAACTCAGGAGATTGGGCTGTTTTTTAAAATAAATATTTTTCTAATACTCAAATATATATGAGACCCTTTATTTTCTCCTACAGTACAGTGGGTTGAAGAGGTCACAAAATCAGTTACAGATGAAAAAGCAAAACAAGGAATCATTTAGAATGAATTGACAGGGATAAAAAATTGGGTATTTAAAGGACATTTCAAAGGACTTAGAATAATTGAATATATTTCTGAATAAAGGGTACAGGTACTGTATCTAGGATTCATTGAATGAACCCAAGATCCAGTATGTGTACCCACTTTAAAACTCCTGTATATACTTTGGGGGTGATGTTATGTTTTTACCAGAGTAACTTACTCGGACTGCAATCCTATGATGCAGTAAATCTCTTTGTGAGATTTACTGCATTTCGCGATCATGGTCAGGTAAGATCTGCATGTTTACACCTCCGATCAATAGTCGTTAACTTTTGCAATTCAAGGTAAAGCAAACCTTTAATACAAGGTAAAGCAAAACTTTAATTAGCCCACAGTATATTGAATAGGCTGCACAGTGCTATGGCACTGCCACCACAAAATTGGTGTTAAACTCATGCTAACCCAATATTACAAATTAATATGGCTTTTAAACTAATTTGGCCTGATAGCGGCCGATATAACATCCCCCCCTTATTTCCTGTCTGACTGAAGCATGCCTTTCAACAATCAGATTTAATCCTGTCTTGATGATCTGCTTTCAGGAAAAAGTTACATTCTAACAATTCCAGAAATAACCAGGAACATCTTCATTTTGACATGGCCCTGTATAGACTACAATTGCATAAACAGGATATTTCAACACACTAAATTTACATAACCGCAAGGCTGGAGAATAAACACAAATACATTTTGAACATGTCACTGATAATTTGCATTTAAGATATACTGTTATTTCTTTTTGTTTTCCTATTGCTTGCCATTGTTCTTATTGTTTTTGTTTTCTCTTTTAGTGTTGCTGCTTTCCCTGCTCCACCAATGTCTAATATAATTTCTCTCATTGACTGTGTCCTTTTCTTACTAGCTTATTGTCAGTCTGAACCTTGTTCATTGTGACAATGAAGCAAGAAGGGGTGAAAAAGGTCAGATGTAGATTAAATATGGCAACGCTAAAGGCAAGGGACTGAGGCATGAGGCTGCAATAAGAATCGAGTGTGGCACAATTTACCTCCACCCCACTGCTTAAAAAAACTAATGCTGCTTGGTTCTTATAAGGATGACCATTCAAATTCTAGAGCCAACCAATCACTGAAAGCTGTTTGGTTGTAATAGTGAGAGGGTATTCAAACATAGATATTCTCCCCAATCAGAGAAGTAGAATAATTTAGAAATTTGTAGATATTGTGTACACATTACGGTAAGTAGTGCTGTTTATGAAAAAAGTAACCACGGAATGCCAATTTACAAACATTACTTTTTTCCTTTGCAGTGTGTTGCAGCTATGCAAAAAGGTTGCATATACAGACTTAACAGGAAAGCATAAAGAGGTTTTGTAATGTATGAAACCTCACCCTGCTATTAAGGGAGGGGCTGCTAAAACAGTCCCTGGATATTGCTAGCGTGCATAAAAAATCTCAAATTGTACTATACTCTTTCATCATTTGTCTACAAATATATATATGAGCATAAATAGGTATTTCAATGCATGAAACGAAAACTGTCGGAGCTGACAAAACCACAGGCCAACTACATATAGCTGGGGTATACGGGAAAGACAGGTTAGGGTTAGGTGACATAAGGCACACTTTTGGGTAACTCAGGAAATACAGTAAAACAATTTGTCATGTATTAAGCAGTGATCTACGGTGATTGAGGGTGCTGAATTACTGCTATATCTCCTCTCAAAGTTTTGTATAAAGCCTTTAGTATCCTGTTATGATGAATGTAAAGATGTAAACTTATTCACCCAAAATGATTTTCAAACACATTATTCATTTATTTTAGTATAAAATTCACAATCTGCAGAATCACAACTCAAGAAAAAGTCTTCAATCATAGAAGCAAAACATAGAAAAAAATCATATTTTTCTGTTCTGGGTGGGACATTAGCTTTCCCAGCCATGGGAGGGGAGGGAGCAGGCGCACAACTAGTTAATTTCTTGAAGTACTTTTAAGTTTTGGCACACTTTACCTCAGCATGGATCTCATCTTTCTAATTGGTTGCTACATCCCTGACAGGTTTTGAATTACTGTATATACTCAAGTATAAACCAGCCCGAGTATAAACCGAGGCACCCACTTTTACCTCTAAAAAGGAATAAAAGTGGTTGAATCGAGTATAAACCGAGGGTAGAAAATAGGACCACAACTGCCTTCTGATTCTTTATTGCTTTGAGGCTTTAGTTGCCCTTTAAGTAGACAGCAGAATTCCCATACAGTAGTCCCATACAGTAATAGCCAAATCCAGTATGGTTATTACTGTATGGGACTGCTGTATGGGAATTCTGCTGTCCATTTAAAGCCTCAAAACAATACAGAATCAGAAGGCAGCAATAGATATCATCCTCCTTCTGATTCTGTATTGTTTTTAGGCTTTGCCCTTTAAATGAACATCAGAAGTCCCATACAGTAATAGACATACTGGAGTTGACTATTACTGTATGGGAATTTTTATGTCCATTTAAAAGGCAACTAAAGCATCATTCCTGGGGCACTCCAGATGTTAGGAATCTACAACTCCCAGCATGCTTTAGTTGGAATTGCCACTGCAGGAATTATTCCCCCCACCCCCCCTTTTGAGTCCCCACAGTTACCTTCTCCTACCTGCTCACATGTTCCCCTGCAGGCTGCTCTGGATTCTCTTCGCTGCTCCGGTGGCCACATGCTCCACATTCCTCTGCTGGCTGACGTCACTACTCGGTGGCGGCCTCACTTCCTGGCGCCGAGTAGTGACATCAGTCAGCAGAGGATGCGGGGCATGCGGCCGCCGTGGCAAGTAAGTGTTTGACTCGAGTATTTTTTTAGCCTGAAAATCTCTGTTTATACTCGAGTATATACAGTAGGTAGGTGATAGTCATTCTGGGATCTAATTGGTCCCTTGGGCTCTCTCAGGGGTATAAATAAAGGTGCACTTTTGGCTTGGTTGTCAGAACATCGGTGGATCTTTTGAGCAGTGTTGCGGCCTTTCACCACACCTTCTGTCTCTGTGTCTTATTTATTGATTTATAATCATTTTTTTATTTCTTTAGTGTGTGCCTGTCCATCGTCCCTATCCCATGCTGCCAAGCAGATAATCAAATGCAAGTAAAATGTATGTATATCGTGATTTATTTCCACTATTATATAGTAGTTGTGGTTAATACTGTACTCACCCCCAGCGCAAACAGTTGACGGCTCAACAGCCAAAATCTCAATGCAGGATTTCCTCAATATCTGGAATAAAAAGCAGACTTTTGCTGCCATTTTAAGCATAACTTTGACGATAGATTTAACAAAATAGTAACATACAGTATGAACCTAGGTGAAAAGCACTGTTAAAAATCCAGAGATGCCTTTAAAATTCCCAGTAAAAACCCTGCCCTGTGTCTGGGAAGAACTTGTATTAGTGCAGCTCCCTGTGCAAATGTACTGTATGAATGTGCTCTCTATTCATAATGAATTTTAATGTCCAAAGTCTGAAGTTGCTCCAGAAAGAATGTAGAAATAAAATCAAAACTATCAAATTGAAAACACAAAATACATATTATTTAGCTGAATATAAACATTATGAACATATATAAACACGTAGCTTTTCTTCTACAAAAGAAGGAAAACTAAAAGAAATCTGATGTAAGTATGAATTTTTTGGTTAATTCTGACACCACAGGAAAAGGCTAATCCTTACTTATTTTAGTTCTCCCCCCCCCATTCCTGTCACTTTATATATGAACTCACCGAGTCAATAACTCCCTGCAGAGCATGAAATCCACCCATCACAGGAAACACATGGTCAATGCTGTCAGCAATTGTAGAGAGCTGAAGGGAGAAGCGATAAAAAACATTTTTGGATCAGCAAATGGTATTGGATATTATTTTTTATTATAAATAAAACCAAACATTTTTGAATAATTTTGAATATTTTTAATAATTTCTAAATATCATCCACCTATAATATCTTTATATAATTACAGCATTTCTAAATTTTGTCCAAATCTGTCTCAGTCAATTTTTCTCCTAAATGTCCATCCAATGTATCTGTTTGTTGATGAGAGTCTTGCTGTTTCCATCCTGTCTCTGTCCATATAAATCTGCTTCAATGCCGTAGGCTCTTCCTGTCCTTTTTTTATTACATGACTACCGTGAGTGCTTTATATAATAATACCAAAAACAGAGAGACAATAAACAGTCCTGCAGGAATTAAAGACTGAAGAATCCTCTTACATAGCTTGATAACTTTTGAAAACTGGTCTGATGAATTGATAACTTTTTGGGATGGTTTGTTTTTTTAACAATTTTTAAAATGTAATTCACAAAAAATGCTCTTATTAACAAACGTAATGTTTATTCCTTTTGTCGATTAAACCTGGATATAGCAGGGATCTCACAACTCCAAGCCGACCATATATAATACAAAAAAACTTTATTCATACTGTATATATATATATATATTTTTTTTATTAAATATTGAATCAAAGCAAATTTTTAAAATATTTTAAATACAAAATTCTCAAATAGGATAGGGAAGTAAATTTAGAGAATTCCTCACACCAAATCAATCATTTTATTATGTATACAGTTGCTGATATAGTAAAAGGATAAGTGCACTGTAAAATCAAGTTATGTTCATTTGGAAGCTGCAGCTTTAAAAATACTGTTGCCAATTATTTTTTTTATTGGCAACAGTACTCACAGGCATTACCGGTATCGTTTGAGGCTCAAGCAGGAGAAAGCAGAGGAAACCTCAGAGGGGCGGAGCTTAACATTCAGCAAACCAGTAACAAGATGTCAGCAACTTTCAAGGCACAAAGGTAGGCTCTGGAGGGACATAGTTGGAGGGACATAAAAACAAAATATGGCAACAGTATTTTTAAAGGGCACGTCCACCCCCCAAACTATGATTCAACCCACCACTGGCCCCACTATGTAGTGTGTAAAAATCCTTACCTCACATCCCAACTCCATATGGTTCTCCTGTAGTCCCCCCCCAAAGTCCCAAACACCCAAAAATGGCCAGCAGGAGGATAGCAGAGTCCATATAGGACTCTGCCTCCTGTCTCCCCTCCGGGAGAATTTGGCATGCGCACTGCAGCCATTCTCACCCTTCTTCCCCCTACCTCTCCCTCCCGATTTTGTCTCCCTCCCCTAGCCCTTTTATATAATGTACTGCTCCCTCCCCAGCCCCAACCGCATTACTATTATTCACAGAAAGTGCCCCGATCTTTACTTACCATGCCTCTCTTCTTTGCCGGGCTGAACTCCCGCAGCCGCGTCCGTAATTGGCTGCCTCTCAGCAATCACAGACACCGTTGCCGTCCCCGCCCCTGCTTGCATTTCATGCAAGCAGAGGGCCGGGGCAGTGCGGCGAAGGATAGAGAGGTTGTTAGTGTTGGGGCACTTTTCTGGTGTTGTTGCGGTTGGGGTTGGGGGGCGTCTTTTTGTTTTGGGGTGGACTCCCTTTCTCGCATTCTGTTTGTTTTACAGTGCTTCCTTTAGTATACTCTTTATCATTTATTTGGCGTTTTAATGCCTCTGTCTGAGACGTCTGGGCCTTGGCTGAATACAAACATACATACGGTACCCTGTGTTTTCTTGAAGTCCTTCACTCCTCCTACCTATGGCACCCCCCCCGTGCTCTCTCAGCCGGGAAAAAACAATTCACATGACTTTATAAATTAGTTCTGTGCATCATTGCATCCTTATACCTGTTATATGTTATTGTCTGCTTGTATCCATTAGCTTGAGCAGATTACTCACACATACAAAAATCTACTTACTATACAACTACAATTCAGAGTTTTGTGACAGAAATAAATGATCACTCAGTACAAAGGTGAAAAAAGAAGAGGAAGGAAGAAATCCCTTTACCCTAAAACCCTCCTAATGGTTCGTTGATGCTATAATTATAAAAGATGTACAGTATTATTATTTATACATTTCGCCGAACAGAGTTGTACTGAAGGATTGAACCTTTTTCATACAATCGGGTTTCATCAAAAAAGTTTGGGGCCAATTTACCCAGAGCCACGGAGAAAGCACTCCATAAGCGTGGATGTGCAGGTTACGCAAAAGACAACCACGCATCCGATGCGCGATGATTAATAAGCGCTAGTTTTAGCACTTGATTTAACGACAGCAGATAGCTGGCATTAAAACCCCGCAGTGAGTAGATCCCTTTTCAAGATTTACCCACGTTCTCGAATGTGATATTAATTCGCGATCAAGACATTTACCCAGAGCGATAGCGGTTCTGGGTAAATAACCTACTTATCATTTAAAATGGTGCTTATTTTGCCGTAACCAATCAGATGTAAACTTCAAATGTTAAATGAGATCTGATTGGTGGGGGAAAAATTAGCACCATTTAAAACTATAAGAACTTTTATTGAAGCTTCCTGAATGTGTTTTGCCCTTTTATATTGCTTATTTATTTTAACAAGTGGTTTATATAAAGCTCCTAGTTGTTTACCTTTGGTTTGTTTGAGTAGCTGATAACACAAAAAAAAACAAACCTGCACATCTGTGGCATAGTATGCTGGGTAATAATTATTAAAAGGTATTGTGGGTGTGTAGTATTTACTGATAACATGTCATATGTTAGTGTATGTTGGATACCTGAGTTTATAAAATGTGTGTATTTTTACTGTTTACTAAGTGTAAGATTTATCTGCTGTTGCTTTAAATTGCTTGCTATAATCTTCAAATACCCTTAGCTCTATAAAAGATTAATTTGAAAGGAAGCGTTTTTGTAATTGATGTACTCACTTTCTGTTCTGCATAGTAAAACTGAGTTTGTTGCAATTCTCCATCTGTTAGACAATAATGACACTGGCAGCACGGACACCTAGGTGGCAAAAACAAAGTCAATACAATTTTAAAGATTAATAATAATTAATATTATACTATACGTAATATTCTAATATAACTATACTATACAGTACTATAGTATACTATACAGAACTATACCTATACTTTACAGTACTAAATTGTACTATACTATGCAAAACTGTGTACTATACTATAAATAAATTATAATAGTATATATATATTATACTATACTATGCGTATATCTGTTGTATTCAATTAGATCAACTGGACTTGATGTTTAGTTCTTGAAAACGTTTGCTAGTCATCCGACTGGTTTTCAATTCAGAATACTTGTACAATAATCTGTAGCATTATGTACCCTGGAAATCCCAATTAGCATATCACAGCCAAGTGTTAAGGCGTGATTGCATAGTTGCTAAGAGGTGTTATAGGAACGCCCGGGCGAGTATAGATACCCTTTAATGCATGAAACACTTTTCACCATTTATATAATATGATCGATTAGTTACCACAGCGCTGTATGCAAAAATATAATGAGAAGGTAGCGTTAATGACTTTTCCCCCGGGTTATCACTGCTTTAGAAATTGGAAAAAGTCCAAATATGGCAAAAAGACGGCGATAACATGAGAAAAATTTAATGAACCTTTATAAATATGCCCCTAGTTTTGTTTGAAAGGTATACACATGTTCCATTCTATAGAGACCACACTTTCCTTTAATATTTTATTTGTACAACAAAAAGTTTGTTTTGCAACAAAGAAATTAAGGAAAACTTGTCACCTCCAGTTTCATGAAAAATCTGTTCATTTGCCTGTAAAATGAAAGAAATTACAAGAGCATTACAAGAAGAGCTTTCATACAAAATTTATCTAAATGTGTCATGGAATACAGGTTGTTAGGACAGTTAGGACTGGTACACATGGCCGATTTATCATGCAACAGATTTATGATCAATCTCAATTGCTAGTTTATGGCCAATTTATAGTGCCTATATTTTGGCCTGACTGATTGTGTCTTTTAAAGATTCAACAGATTTATTTTCCTAAAAAAATCAGTTGAAAGTGAGCAGCTGTGTGGTAAATCCACTGATCCAACATCCACGGTTAATCTCCAACCCAATAAAATGTTGGCCTGAGTGAATTTCAGTGCAAGCACTTTTTAATTTTTATTACACTAAACTACTATTAGTTTTCATTTAATCCATTAATGTATTTTCATAAAATACATTAAATACATACTGCAATATAGAATCTAAACAGCAAATTTACCATAAGTTAACTAAACACATCACAAACCTTTTTAAACCCTTCATGCTAAATGTATCCCCTCCGAACCTCTGAGCGCAAAATTTGCAAACCACGTTGAATTGCTTCTCTGCAGTAAGAAAATCAATACTTCTATTAATGTTTTCAGAATGCACTACAAAATCCAACATGGGTATCTATTACAAATTAATAGAGAGATCAACATCTATAAATTACATTAAAAAGACAATGGCAAGTTTTTACCGTAATCATAAAATCTGCCTATGTATCTGTATAGCTCTTTATCATATATATCATAATATATTTGTACCAGTACCTGCTTAAAGGATGTTCACCCCCCAACCTAAATTTTAACCCACTGCTGGCCCCATTTGTAAAAAATCCTTACCTTACTCCTCTGTTTCTTGTGGTTGTCCTGCAGTGTCTTGTCCAGTCCTGGAAACTGAAGAGTAGGAGCCCTTTCCCCCCCTCCCTCCATCCCTCTGGATCTCACTCTGCTGTCTCTTCATTTACCCCCACAAAGAGCCTCATACACTGTAGGGGACCTCCCCCTACCCTACCCTAAACGCCGGCATGATTATCTAAAAAAATGTACAGAAATAACCTAACCACACCTCATTTCTTCGCTCTTTTACTGACCGGCAGCCACGTCTGTGATTGGCTGACTTTCAACCAATCACAGACATGGCTTCCGTCCCGCCCATTCTACTCTTCCATTCCTAGAAGTTGCAGAGCAGCCAGAGGCCAGGGGAATAAGCTAGGTAAGTCTTTTTATGGTATATATTTTGAAAATCATGCTGGTGTTAAGGGTTACCTTGGGGTTTCCTACATTATAACAAAAAGATTTGAGGGTGGTGATACACTTTACATGGTTCGAAAGAAAAATATTTATCTGGTGATTTCAGAACACAGGGGCATATTTAAATCTGCAGTACCTTTGATACCACAGGTTATTGAAAAAAGTATGATCGCGCCCATTATGGACAAACATTTGTGCGTTAATACTATTTGGTACCAAAATACCCGCAATGGTATTGTATGGGCCAGCGTAAATCCACTATTGCAGCCAGTGTAAATCCACGCTTGCAGCAAGGAACGTTAAAGGCGTGGTATCACAAAATAAAAAAAAAATCACACCTTTATATTAAAATAAGGGCTGCACTTATTGCAAATGAGCCCGCTCGTAAGAGCGATCGGTCGGGACAAAAGTCCCTTCGTGTGTACCCAGCCTTAAACATTCAGGGTTATTCAATAAAAGTTCTTATCGTTTAAAATGGTGCTAATTTTGCACCACCACAATCAGATGTTAGCTTTCAAATGTTAAATAAGATCTGACTGGTTTGGGCAAAATTAGCACCATTTTAACGATAAGAACTTTTATGAGATCACCCTGTTTGTCTCAGGAAAAATGCTGGAAATAGATTCCAATGATATCTCCAATGAGTAATAATATTGAGTGTTGAGTTGTAGGAAGATGCGGTAATCTTACATTTAAGGGTGAAGGGGGGAGGGGGGGTGTTAGCAGTTTTCTCACAGCAGACAAATTCTGTGCATTGATAGAAGCCACAAGAACTGAACGTTGTATATTCAACCAACCCAGCCAAAGCAAACTCTTTCTCAGCACAAGACTGAACACAAACACAAAATATTCCAGACTAAATTCTAAATGAACTAGCACTCACTATTTGTAATGTATTCTAACCCCACCCCTAAATCTGATTGGTCCGATACCTAAGATCCAATCAGACTTAAGATTTAAAACAATCAGATTTTGAAGGTATGTTTGGGGAGACATTAAAATGCAAGAGAGCTGAAAACAGCTTAAGGTTTGTACACACGCACAATGTGCGCCCGACCTACGACCCCTGACACCGCCCGATACCTGTACGAACGGCCGTTTGGGCGAGAATCGTCCATGTGTATGCGTTCGTTGATCCGCCCTACCGAACATACACACGGACGATTCTCGGGTGAAATGGCCGTTCATCGCGGGTAGCCATCGCATCGGGGGTCGCGGGTCGGGACCATATTGAGGGTATGTACGAACTTTAGAGTGGAATGCTGGGTATGTTCGTTTGGAGCAGGCCCTATCACAAAAATGTTATATATTATCTTTTATTAATTACTGAGCCTGAAATATGATTTTGTTTTTTTTGATCAAACACCTTGCAACAATTTCTAACAGTTAGGGCTAGGCCATACTAGCACGTTTTTCGTGTGTTTGCGCACGCAGGAACGCAAAAATTCCCGCGATTTTGCATACATTTCCATTTTGGTAATGCATGCATTCACCATTTTTGGTGTGTTAACGCATGCGTTTCCATAAACGGAAAATGGCAAAATCGCACGCGAAAACGCGCAAGAATCGTGCACACAATTGCATGCGATAACGCTCGCGATTGTGTGCGCAATTTGGTGTGTTGTATGTGGCCTTGGCCTTTAAGGAAAATCAAGCATGGTAGCAATTCTACCAGAATACTTTTTTTTTTTTTAAACAAAGCAATCAAAAATATTGCGTACCACTGCCTATATCTTTTTTTAGTATTCATGTGTAAACAGACAGCTTCTGTGCATTCCGGTCTTTGAAAAATGATTTACAAGGTCAGTTTATTATAATGTTGATTTGTATTTCTGGTATGTTAATTAGAATTTCCAGCAGTAAAGACAGCAGTGAGCATGCTCCAACCCTAAACCCAGGGGCAGGGGGGGGGAAATGGCCACATGTCTTGATTCTTTGTAATATATGAATGTCTCTTACCTTGCAATTCTTCCCACATTATGTACAGGCTTTTAGCTTTACAATAATTCCAATTTTGGAAAGGATACAAAGGCATTACATTAATAAAACCCTGCAGTCTTTCCTGTAAAATGAGCCCTAATTGCTAGGCCACACTACTGCACTTTTTATCCGATCGTGATTGTGATCCAATTTTGCTTTAAAAAGGCACACTAGGGTGGGCCAATTGTGTGGCCATGCACTGTGCATGTGTGCATTAATTGCAGCGCACCAATCTGCATTTTTCAACACAATTGCATGTGCTTCTATTGCGCAACGTTGCACAATCGCAACACATGGCAATGTGCACAACTCACTGGAAATGTAAGCACAATCATTAATGCATGATTGTTTGCCCCTTTCAGGCATGCTCATAATCGATACAATGTTGCCTCAACCTAAATCAACTCTCTGTTGCAGTTTTGTAAAGCCTATGCTGTGGAGAATATTCAAACCTCCGAATAGATGGTCCTGAGCAGACTGAGCAGGGCTAGATATGGAGCAGGGCAGAGTTGAGAAGGGCATGAGCAGACTTGTAAGGATCTTACCTGCCGCGCTCCCTCGCCGTTCCGGGATTGGTGACGTCGCCGGACGTCGGCATCGTGACGTCACCACGTCCGGACGCCGATCGGCGCGAAGATTCAAATAGGCACTCCAGAGGGTGCGATTGTCTATTCGTAGTCCTTGCTACCGACAGACTGTTTTCTGCCTAGTAGCATTTCCTACCTTCGGTTCCAGCCTTTGCCTTGTTCTGCCTCCCTGTATCAGCCATTGTTCCAGTTACCATCTTCTCAGCCAGTGTTTCCAGCCATTGTTCCAGTTACCATCTATCCAGCCATTGTTTCCAGCCGTTGTTCCAGTTACCATCTATCCAGCCATTTTTTCCAGCCTACTGACACCCCTCCTCCTAAAAGGTACAGTGAACTTCGTCCCCCGGACTCAATTCCTAACAAGACTGTTCCACAGTATTGGAAATACAGTAGTCAGTTGCAATATATCTATAGCTTGCCCCCTAAATTACATATGCATGTAAACTTGTCAATACTAGATGTTGAAACTAACACATTACCAGAAGGAAACAACTAAAAGCAAGAGAGGCTACCAAGCACCAACCGGACTCATGTTAGCTTTCTTTCAATCTGGGAAGCCATTTCCATTTTGGCTGGGGAAATAGTGTTACTAAATTATGCTTATTTTTTATTCAATACAGTAGGTCACCTACAACACAAGTCAATTAGTGAGAAATAGCTCTAGAAACCATGTAGGTGTAAAAGATACCGTGGTAATCTTGTACAGTTGTACACTTCAATGGATATTGTTTCCCTTTTTTTTGATTTACAGTATGCTTTGGACCTTCTGCACTGGTATGATGGCACAGTAACTTCTAATTTGTTTCACCAAAAGATATGCAAACGGAGGAGAGCGCCAAACGCAGTAGTTAAAGTGCAACAATAACTTTAATGAGTGCAACATGTTTTGAAGCTAGTGTGCTCCTTTGTCAAGCATGATAAAGGAGCACCCTAGCTCCAAAACATGTTGCCACTCATTAAAGTTATTGTTGCACTTTAACACTGCGTTTGGCTCCCTCCATTTGCATATCTTTTGGTGATTCAGTTTTCCATGTGAGATGGAGTAAAGCGGCATTGGAGCCATAAAGTAGCCTAAATTAAGTGTGAGTAGCCATATTTGACTGTTAATTGTAACTTCTAATTGGTTTACCTGTCCTCCGTCAGTTTCAGTATAGTTGTTGCTCGAGAGGAGAAGACAATGAAAGACATCCTCAGCATGGGGCTGTTCCAGAATCCAGTTCAATCAAGAAATGCAATGAGACAAAGCATATTAGCAAAGATTGTCAGTATTTACACAAATATTTTTAACATATTAACAAAACAAAATGTCACAATAAGGAGGCATGGTTCAAACATTTATTTTCTACTATATTATTATAAACTTCCCTGCATGATTTGTCCTAGTGCTCTTTCATGGTCTGTTAACGTAACCATAGCATTGAATGTGTGTAATTTTATCATTTTTTCTTGGAGGATACTATGCTGACAAAAATTTATTGAACATTTGGATACATTCTTTTTAAAATATATTTTCGATACATTTTAGCCTATAATGTGCTGTTTCCATCCTGTCTCTGTCCATATAAATTCGCTCAATGCCGTAGGCTCTCCTGTCCTTTTTTTATTACATGCATACCGTGAGTGCTTTATATAATAATACCAAAAACAGAGAGACAATAAACAGTCCTGCAGGAATTAAAGACTGAAGAACTCTACATAGCTTGATAACTTTTGAAAATGGTTGATGAATTGATAACTTTTGGGATGGTTTGTTTTTTAACAATTTTTAAAATGTAATTCACAAAAAATGCTCTTATTAACAAACGTAATGTTTATTCCTTTTGTCGTTAAACCTGGATATAGCAGGGATCCACAACTCCAAGCCGACCTATATAATACAAAAAACTTTATTATACTGTATATATATATATATATTTTTTATTAAATATTGAATCAAAGCAATTTTTAAAATATTTTAAATACAAATTCTCAATAGGATAGGGAAGTAAATTTGAGAATTCCTACACCAAATCAATCATTTATTATGTATACAGTTGCTGATATAGTAAAAGGATAAGTGCACTGTAAAATCAAGTTATGTTCATTTGGAAGCTGCAGCTTTAAAAATACTGTTGCCAATTATTTTTTTTATTGGCAACAGTACTCACAGGCATTACCGGTATCGTTTGAGGCTCAAGCAGGAGAAAGCAGAGGAAACCTCAGAGGGGCGGAGCTTAACATTCAGCAAACCAGTAACAAGATGTCAGCAACTTTCAAGGCACAAAGGTAGGCTCTGGAGGGACATAGTTGGAGGGACATAAAAACAAAATATGGCAACAGTATTTTTAAAGGGCACGTCCACCCCCCAAACTATGATTCAACCCACCACTGGCCCCACTATGTAGTGTGTAAAAATCCTTACCTCACATCCCAACTCCATATGGTTCTCCTGTAGTCCCCCCCCAAAGTCCCAAAAAATGGCCAGCAGGAGGATAGCAGAGTCCATATAGGACTCTGCCTCCTGTCTCCCCTCCGGGAGAAGTTTGGCATGCGCACTGCAGCCATTCTCACCCTTCTTCCCCCTACCTCTCCCTCCCGATTTTGTCTCCCTCCCCCTAGCCCTTATTATATAATGTACTGCTCCCTCCCCCAGCCCCAACCGCATTACTATTATTCACAGAAAGTGCCCCGATCTTTACTTACCATGCCTCTCTTCTTTGCCGGGCTGAACTCCCGGCAGCCGCGTCCGTAATTGGCTGCCTCTCAGCCAATCACAGACACCGTTGCCGGTCCCGCCCCCTGCTTGCATTTCCATGCAAGCAGAGGGCCGGGGCAGTGCGGCGAAGGATAGAGGTATGTTAAGTAAAGATTGGGGCACTTTCTGTGAATAATAGTAATGCGGTTGGGGTTAGGGGAAGGAGCAGTACATTATATAAAAAGTTTATTAGAAGGGTGGACATGCCCTTTAAACCTGCAGCTTCCAAATGAACATAACTTGATTTTACAGTGCACTTATCCTTTAACAAAAGTAAAAAAAAAAAAAAACTACTCATTATTCATTTATTAAAATAAGGCAAGTTTAAACTAAATAAAAGCCATCTAGTCATACTGACAGACAGTAACATAGAGAAAGCCATTATGGCTGAATACAAACATACATACGGTACCTGTGTTTCATTGAAGTCCTTCACTCCTACACAGTACACTATGGCACCCAACCCACGTGCTCTCTCAGCCTGGAAAATAAAACAATTCACATGACTTTTATAAATTAGTTCTGTGCATCATTTGCATCTCTTATACCTGTTATATGTTATTGTCTGCTTTGTTATCCAATTAGCTTGAGCAGAATTACTCACACATAACAAATAATCTACTTACTATACAACTACAATTTCTAGAGTTTTGTGACAGAAATAAATGATCACTCAGTACAAAGGTGAAAAAAAGAAGTAGGAAGGAAGAAATCCCTTTACCCTAAAACCCTCCTAATGGTTTCTTGGGTTGATGCTATTAATTTAATTAAAATGATGTACAGTATTATGTATTTTTTTATACATTTCGCCGAACAGAGTTGTACTGAATTTTGGATTTGAATTCTTTTTTTTCATACAATCAGGGGTTTTCAATAAAAGTTTTTGGGGCCAATTTACCCAGAGCCACTGGAGTTAAAGCACTCCATATTAGCGTTGGATGTGCAGGTTACGCAAAAGACAACCACGCATCCGATGCTCGCGATTTAATATAGCGCTAGTTTTAGCACTTGATTTTAACGACAGCAGATAGCTGGCATTAAAACCCCGCAGTGAGTAGATCCCTTTTCAAGATTTACCCACGTTCTCGAATGTGATATTAATTCGCGATCAAGACATTTACCCAGAGCGATAGCGGTTCTGGGTAAATAAGCCTACTTATCATTTAAAATGGTGCTTATTTTGCCGTAACCAATCAGATGTAAACTTTCAAATGTTAAATGAGATCTGATTGGTGGGGGAAAAATTAGCACCATTTAAAACTATAAGAACTTTTATTGAAGCTTCCTGAATGTGTTTTGCCCTTTTATATTGCTTATTTATTTTAACAAGTGGTTTATTATAAAGCTTCCTAGTTGTTTACCTTTGGTTTGTTTGAGTAGCTGATAACACAAAAAAAACAAAACCTGCACATCTGTTGGCATAGTATGCTGGGTAATAATTATTAAAAGGTATTGTGGGTGTGTAGTATTTACTGATAACATGTCATATGTTATGGTATGTTGGATACTGAGTTTATAAAATTGTGTGTATTTTTTACTGTTTACTATAGTGTAAGATTTATCTGCTGTTGCTTTAAATTGCTTGCTATAATCTTCAAATACCCTTAGCTCTATAAAAGATTAATTTGAAAGGAAGCGTTTTTGTAATTGATGTACTCACTTCTTGTTCTGCATAGTAAAACTGAGTTTGTTGCAATTCTCCATCTGTTAGAGCAATAATGACACTGGCAGCACGGACACCTGAGGTGGCAAAAACAAAGTCAATACAATTTTAAAATGATTAATAATAATTAATATTATACTATACAGTAATATTCTATAATATACTATACTATACAGTACTATAGTATACTATACAGAACTATACCTATACTTTACAGTACTAAATTGTACTATACTATGCAAAACTGTACTATACTATAATATATATTATAATAGTATATATATATTATACTATACTATGCAGTATATCTGTTGTATTCAATTAGATCAACTGGACTTGATGTTTAGTTCTTGAAAACGTTTTGCTAGTCATCCGACTGGCTTTTTCAATTCAGAATGACTTGTACAATAATCTGTAGCAATTATGTACCCTGGAAAATCCCAATTAGCATATCACAGCCAAGTGTTAAGGGCGTGATTGCATAGTTGCTAAGAGGTGTTATAGGAACGCCCAGGGCGAGTATAGATACCCTTTAATGCAATGAAACACTTTTCACCATTTTATAAATATGATCGATTAGTTACCACAGCGCTGTATGGCAAAAATATAAATGGAGAAAGGTAGCGGTAATGACTTTTCCCCACTGGTTATCACTGCTTTAGAAATTGGAAAAAGTCCAAATATGGCAAAAAGACGGCGATAACAAGTGAGAAAAATTTAATGAACCTTTATAAATATGCCCCTAGTTTTGTTTGAAAGGTATACACATGTTCCATTCTATAGAGACCACACTTTCCTTTAATATTTTATTTGTACAACAAAAAGTTTGATTTGCAACAAAGAAATTAAGGAAAACTTGTCACCTCCAGTTTCATGAAAAATCTGTTCATTTGCCTGTAAAATGAAAGAAATTACAAGAAGCATTACAAGAAGAGCTTTCATACAATAATTTATCTAAATGTGTCATGGAATACAGGTTGTTAGGACAGTTAGGACTGGTACACATGGGCCGATATTATCATGCAACAGATTTAATGATCAATCTCAATTGCTAGTTTATTGGCCAAATTTATAGTGCCTAATATTTTGGCCTGACTGATTGTGTCTTTTAAAGATTACACAGATTTATTTTCCTAAAAAAATCAGTTGAAAGTGAGCAGCTGTGTGGTAAATCCACTGATCCCAACATCCACGGTTAATCTCCAACCAAATAAAATGTTGGCCTGAGTGAAATTTCAGTGCAAGCACTTTTTAATTTTTATTACACTAAACTACTATTAGTTTTCATTTAATACATTAATGTATTTTCATAAAATACATTAAATACATACTGCAATATAGAATCTAAACAGCAAATTTACCATAAAGTTAACATAAACACATGCACAAACCTTTTTAAACCCTTCATGCATAAATGTATCCCCTCCAGGAACCTCTGAGCGCAAAATTTGCAAACCACGTTGAATTGCTTCTCTGCAGTAAGAAAATCAATACTTCATATTAATTGTTTTCAGAATGCACTACAAAATCCAACATGGGTAATCTATTACAAATTAATAGAGAGATCAACATCTATAAATTACATTAAAAAGACAATGGCAAGTTATTTACCGTAATCATAAAATCTGCCTATTGTACTGTATAGCTCTTTATCATATATATCATAATATATTTGTACCAGTACCTGCTTAAAGGACATGTTCACCCCCAACCTAAATTTTAACCCACTGCTGGCCCCAATGTGTAAAAAATCCTTACCTTACTCCTCTGTTTCTTGTGGTTGTCCTGCAGTGTCTTGTCCAAGTCCTGGAAACTGAAGAGTAGGAGCCCTTTCCCCCCCTCCCTCCATCCCTCTGGATCTCACTCTGCTGTCTCTTCATTTACCCCCACAAAGAGCCTCATACACTGTAGGGGACCTCCCCCTACCCTACCCTAAACGCCGGCATGATTATCTAAAAAAATGTACAGAAATAACCTAACCACACCTCATTTCTTCGGCTCTTTTACTGACCGGCAGCCACGTCTGTGATTGGCTGACTTTCAACCAATCACAGACATGGCTTCCGGTCCCGCCCATTCTACTCTTCCATTCCTAGAAGTTGCAGAGCAGCCAGAGGCCAGGGGAATTAAGCTAGGTAAGTCTTTTTATGTGCATATATTTTGAAAATCATGCTGGTGTTAAGGGTTACCTTGGGGTTTCCTACATTATAACAAAAAGATTTGAGGGTGGTGATACACTTTACATGGTTCGAAAGAAAATATATTATCTGGTGATTTCAGAACACAGGGGCATATTTAAAAATCTGCAGTACCTGTGATACCACAGGTTATTGAAAAAAGTATGATCGCGCCCATTAATGGACAAACATTTGTGCGTATAATACTATTTGGTACCAAAATACCGCAATGGTATTGTATGGGCCAGCGTAAATCCACTATTGCAGCCAGTGTAAATCCACGCTTGCAGCAAGGAACGTTAAAGGCGTGGTATCACAAAATAAAAAAAAAAATCACACCTTTATAAATTATAAATAAGGGCTGCAACTTATTGCAAATGAGCCCGCTCGTAGAGAGCGATCGGTCGGGACAAAAAGTCCCTTCGTGTGTACCCAGCCTTAAACATTCAGGGTTATTCAATAAAAGTTCTTATCGTTTAAAATGGTGCTAATTTTGCACCAACCAATCAGATGTTAGCTTTCAAATGTTAAATAAGATCTGACTGGTTTGGGCAAAATTAGCACCATTTTAAACGATAAGAACTTTTATTGAATCACCCTGTTTGTCTCAGGAAAAATGCTGGAAATAGATTCCAATGATATCTCCAATAGAGTAATATATATTGAGTGTTGAGTTGTAGGAAGATGCGGTAATCTTACATTTAAGGTGAAGGGGGGAGGGGGGGTTGTAGCAGTTTTCTCACAGGCAGACAAATTCTGTGCATTGAATTAGAAGCCACAAGAACTGAACGTTGTATATTCAACCAACCCAGCCAAAAGCAAACTTCTTTCTCAGCACAAGACTGAACACAAACACAAAATATTCCAGACTAAATTCTAAATGAAACTAGCACTCACTATTTGTAATGTATTCTAACCCCACCCCTAAATCTGATTGGTCCGAATACCTAAGATCCATCAGACTTAGATTTAAAACAATCAGATTTTGAAGTTATGTTTGGGAGACATTATAAAGCAAGAGAGCTGAATAACAGCTTAAGTTTTGTACACACGCACAATGTGCGCCCGACCTACGACCCCTGACACCGACCGATACCTGTGACGAACGGCCGTTTCGGGCGAGAATCGTCCATGTGTATGCGTTCGTTGATCCGCCCTACCGAACACATACACACGGACGATTCTCGTGAAATGCCGTTCATCGCGGGTAGCCATCGGCATCGGGGGTCGCGGTCGGGACCATATTGAGGGTATGTACGAACCTTTAGAGTGGAATGCTGGGTATGTTCGTTTGGAGCAGGCCCTATCACAAAATGTTATATATATCTTTTATTATTACTGAGCCTGAAATATGATTTGTTTTTTTTTTGATCAAACACCTTGCAACATTTTCTAACAGTTAGGGCTAGGCCATACTAGCACGTTTTTCGTGTGTTTGCGCACCAGGACCGCAAAAATTCCCGCGATTTTGCATACATTTCCATTTTGGTAATGCATGCATTCACATTTTGGTGTGTTAACCATCGTTTCCATAAACGGAAAATGGCAAAATCGCACGCAAAAACGCGCAAGAATTGCACACAATTGCATGCGATAACGCTCGCGATTGTGTGCGCAATTTGGTGTGTTGTAGTGTGGCCTTGGCCTTAAGGAATCAAGGCATGGTAGCAATTCTACCAGAATACTTTTTTTTTTTTTTTAAACAAAGCAATCAAAAATATTGCGTACCCACTGCCTATATCTTTTTTTAGTATTCATGTGTAAACAGACAGCTGTGCATTCCGGTCTTTGAAAAATGATTTACAAGGTCAAGGTTTATTATAATGTTGATTTTGTATTTCTGGTATGTTATTAGAATTTCTCAGCAGTAAAGACAGCAGTGAGCATGCTCCAACCCTAAACCCAGGGGCAGGGGGGGGAAATGGCCACATAGTCTTGATTCTTTGTAATATATGAATGTCTCTTACCTTGCAATTCTTTCCCACATTATTTACACTTTTAGCTTTCTAAATTCCAATTTTGAAAGGATACAAAGGCATTACATTAATAAAACCCTGCAGTCTTTCCGGTAAAATGAGCCCTAAGTGCTAGGCCACACTACTGCACTTTTTATCCGATCGTGATTGTGATCCATTTTTGCTTTAAAAAGAGCACACTAGGGTGGGCCAATTGTGGTGCCATGCACTGTGCATTGATGCATTATGCAGCGCACGCAATCTGCATTTTTCAACACAATTGCATGTGCTTCTATTGCGCAACGTTGCACAATCGCAACACATGGCAATGTGCACAGCTCACTGGAAATGTAAGCACAATCATTAATGCATGATTGTTTGCCCTTTCAGGCATGCTCATAATCGATACAATGTTGCCTCAACCTAAATCACATCTCTAGTTGCAGTTTGTAAAAGCCTATGCTGTGGAGAATATTCAAACCTCCAGAATAGATGGTCCTTGAGCAGACTGAGCAGGGCTAGATATGGAGCAGGGCAAGTTGGAGAAGGGCATGAGCAGACTTGTAAGGATCTTACCTGCCCGCTCCCCTCGCCGTTCCGGGATTGGTGACGTCGCCGGACTTCGGCATCGTGACGTCACCACGTCCGGACGCCGATCGGCGCGAAGATTCAAATAGGCACTCGCAGAGGGTGCGAGTGTCTATTCGTAGTCCTTGCTACCGGACAGACTGTTGTCTGCCTAGAGCATTTCCTACCTTCGGTTCCAGCCTTTGCCTTGTTCTGCCTCCCTGTATCAGCCATTGTTCCAGTTACCATCTCTTCAGCCAGTGTTTCCAGCCATTGTTCCAGTTACCATCTATCCAGCCATTGTTTCCAGCCGTTGTTCCAGTTACCATCTATCCAGCCATTTTTTCCAGCCTACTGACAGCCCTCCTCCTAAAAGGTACAGTGAACTTCGTCCCTCCGGGACTCAATTCCTAACAAGACTGTTCCACAGTATTGGAAATTACAGTATGTCAGTTGCAATATATCTATGAGCTTGCCCCCTAAATTACATATGCATGTAAACTTGTCAATACTAGATGTTGAAAACTTAACACATTAACCAGAAGGAAACAACTAAAAGCAGAGAAGGCTACCAAGCACCAACCCTGACTTCATGTTAGCTTTCTTTCAATCTGGGAAGCCATTTCCATTTTGGCTGGGGAAATAGTGTTACTAAATTAATGCTTATTTTTTATTCAATACAGTAGGTCACCTACAACACAAGTCAAATTAGTGGAGGAGATAGCTCTAGAAACCATGTAGCTGTGTAAAAGATACCGTGGTAATCTTGTACAGTTGTACACTTCAATGGATATTGTTTCACTTTTAGGTTGATTTACAGTATGCTTTGGACATCTTCTGCACTGGTTATGATGGCACAGTAACTTCTAATTTGTTTCACCAAAAGATATGCAAACGGAGGAGAGCCAAACGCAGTAGTTAAAGTGCAACAATAACTTTAATGATGTGCAACATGTTTTGGAGCTAGTGTGCTCCTTTATCAATGCTTGACAAAGGAGCACACTAGCTCCAAACATGTTGCACATCATTAAAGTTATTGTTGCACTTTAACTACTGCGTTTGGCTCTCCTCCATTTGCATATCTTTTGGTGATTCATTTTTCCATGTGAGATGAGTAAAGTTGGAGCCATAAAGTAGCCTAAATTAAGTGTGAGTAGCCATAATTTTGACTGTTAATTGTAACTTCTAATTGGTTTACCTGTCCTCCGTCAGTTTCAGTATAGTTGTTGCTCGAGAGGAGAAGACAATGAAAGACATCCTCAGCATGGGGCTGTTCCAGAATCCAGTTACATCAAGAAATGCAATGAGACAAAGCATATTAGCAAAGATTGTCAGTATTTACACTTAAATATTAATTTAACAATATTAACAAAAACAAAATGTCACAATAAGGAGGCATGGTTCAAACATTATATTTTTCTACTATATTTATTATAATACTTCCCTGCTATGATTGTCCTAGTGCTCTTTTCAATGGTCTGTATAACGTAACCAATAGCATTGAATGTGTGTAATTTTATCATTTTTTCTTGGAGGATACTATGCTGACAAAAATTTATTTGATACATTTGGATACATTCTTTTTAAAATATAATTTTCGATACATTTTAGCCTATAATGAGATTAGATTATAATGGTACTGTTTAAACCCATTCAATATATTGCTCTGCATGGTAACTTGTAACTTATTTTGGGGATTTCGATAACAATTGGATTTTTGTTATCTGCACTAATCTTTTGTTTTTAGAGTTTAATATCTATGGAAACTGGTAATGTTAAGGGTATATGGTGGGATTGTTTTTTAGTATGTAATAATTTTTATTGCACTTTTTATCCAGTTATGGTCACTTATTATTAACAACACAGATTATATGTATATTTTCTTTATCCACTATTTATTATTATTAGGATTTTTAGCTCATGAACTATACTTAACTGTCAAATAGGGATCCTGACTGTACACTTAGGGTTAAGTTTGATGAATGGGGGAGGACCACTATGAAGGGAGTGTTTTTAAATTGTATTTCATCACTGATGTTGTCACATCATGAGGACAGCTAGAATCCGTAGCGGAAACACGTAGATGTTACCACAGTAAATATTTGTTTAGTAAAAAGACCCATGAGTGCTCTGAATATCTGTTGAAGTATGAAAAGGTTTTTCCCTCAGATGCACCGGGGTATCTGAGGGTGCCTATGACATCCTTTACCATAGGATGTGCCTATGGTAAAGGGGTCTTTTTATAGGATCTACCACGGATCCTTATTTGAGTGTTGTTTGCTTCTTCCCCCCATTTTGGCACCACTGTACGCAGCATTCCACATCCCATTATTTAAAGGCCTGTGCGCTTTAACAACAGTCTTTGAGTTCTTGGGATGTTGCATGAATGTAAGGAGGTAAGTTTGTAGTGTATGGCTTTAAGGCTGGTACACACCATGCAATATCTTGGTCCGATCGACCAATAGTTCGGTCATTCAGGCCAAAATAATTGTATGGGTTTTTGGCCGTGTCCGACTGACCATTTGTCCCCAGACTGTTCGTCCCAATCGGACGAAAGGATGACCGGACATGGCAGAAAACTACGTCCGATCGTGCGGCAGGACCGCATGCTCGGTCATGGAAAACTGTTGGCCACTATTGCCGTGACCGTCAGTCCTTCCTCCTGGAAGACCAGTCGCAAGAGCTGAACTGTCGGTCAGGAGGAAAAGTTGCATGTTTTGTACCATGCTTTAGACTTATTAATTGTATTGCCTGCATTACTGCGACCATCTGAAACGGACCGGTGGAATCAGGTGGCTCCAATTAAGGAAGCTGATAGCGTAATTTCTTTCCATCACATAAAAAACAAATTAACTAAGCAATTGAGCTTGTCAGATTCAGGATCAGGACACAGAGGGACACACAGGCTTCTGGTATTGTCTACTTGCAGCTGTAGCTGCAAGCATATTTAAACATAATATTACACAAGCACTTTGTATTTATATACAAAATATAATTTATATTGAAATACATTTATCACACATTGGATAACTATCAATATTTGCTGTGTTTTCTAAACCAAAGATACAGAATTTCATACTGTAGTAAAATGCAGTTCTATGTACAGTATTATATTGTGACAAATCACATTTTCCAATAGAATACATACCTTGTAAATTTTTCAGCAAGGCTCTCTACAAATGTGTAGATTTCAGTCCAGTGGTTTTTAACACTGCCAGACCTAGTGGAGTCAAGACAAAGTTTATTCTTATTCATAGTTTACAAGTACAAATGAGCAGAAACGACCATATACCAATAAATTCTACTTTAGAACAATAAGGTTGTCTGTTTTTAAAAGAATGTTATCTTCTTATATAAAGACCCACAAGTATAAAGACATGGAAACTAATCTTGGACATACATGCCCATGGCTGACAGCTGCTAACTAGAAACACCAGGAAGCAGAAAGAGGGGTTATGGGACATTCTGCAGCATTTCAGGTTAATTAATCATTAAAAGACAACTAAAGCATGAGAACAACATTGAATTGGAAGGCAGACCCCATTGTTATAAAAGCAGTAATCAGTGTCTCACTTTTAAAGTGTTTGGAGTCAGGAAGGAATTTTTTCCCCTTCATAAATTTGGTGTTTTTTGCCTTCCTCTGGATCAACAGTTAGGCAGGAAATGAGGATGTTGCTAAATGGGTAGGACTGGATGGACCTATGTCTTTATTCAACCTCAAATACTATACTATACTAAAATGGTTGTTGAGAAATTTAAATTTGTAACATGAGGTTCATGTCTTATTTCCCATTGTTCCATTATCGCACAGTGTGGTCACTGACCATTATGTTCTTTACACATGCTCAGTCCTAATTTACTGCAGGAAGTTGATACAGTTGGTCACACCCACTAGTAGCCTCTAGCCAATTCTTTAACAGGACAGAATTGGCAAGGGAGCATGTGACTGAGGTCAGGGATGTGGCCAGTCACTGTACATGCACACAGTTATTTCATTCAGTTCTTCAAGTGGTAACGTTTACTTTTACTGTACTGCTATTTTACAGTTTATTGGTGTTTTAGAGGGTATATGTTCAGATTCTGGAGTTTAAAAATTTGGGTTTAGTCCTCCTTTAACCTGAAATGCTGCAGAAGTTGGCAACCCCTGCCAGAAGGGAAGAGAACAGGGGCATTTCTTATTATTAAATATCTTGTTAGAATGCAACAAATATCAGTTGTGGATAGGGGCAAATAAATGACAAGTGACCAGTTTATTGTTTTAAGGGTATACATTCCCTTTTTAAAGATATTATTTATAGTCTTGCAGACAGGGATGAAACTGCAGGGGCCCTGCCCCCCTGGCAGCTTTTGAGCAAGGCTCCTCTTCACCCCAATCTCCCTACTAGTACCATGATCAGAAGTTTTTAAATAGCTGATCACATGTACAAAAGTAAAGGTGTGCACGATCAGATGTTTTAAACACCAGTACTAGGCCGTCAGTAGTTCAAAAAAGCCCCACCCCCCTTACCCATTTGTAGTTATGCCATTGCCTGTAGAGTAGAGATCTGTTCTAGTTACGAAAGTTGGCAGTGAGTGGACGACTGTCCCAGACACAAGCGATCAAGGATCTTTCTCTCTCTCTCTCTTCCCCTTCATACTCCTCCTCCTGTTATGCAGGAAATGTAGCTATTGCTGATAAGTTGGACTAGATGGATGTACCGTATATACTCGAGTATAAGTTGAATTTTTCAGGCTTTAAAATTAGCCTGAAAACCTAATCTCGACTTATACTAGGGTCAAGTCCTAATTTAGATCCAAATTCTGCAATTGCGGATATTAACCAGTAGGTGGCGTTGTGTTAACCTGCATAGAAAATTACAGGACCTGATCTGCCTTTACACTTCCTGCTACCTGTAGTCTGGCTGCTGGACTCACTCAGCACTGTCACTGCTCATTTGGATGCTGTAAATCTGATGGGTCTCCTCAGTTTGGGGCAAAAAACAGCTGCTAGTACAGTGCAAATGACAGCTTGAAACTACAACTCTCAGGTGACATTTTTAACTATTGGGGTCAGAGAGTCCTTTTCTATATGGGGTCAGAGGGCCCTTTACTATATGGGGTTCAGGAGAATTGTAAATGATGGTAAGCTTAATTAAAAGTTTACTGAACCTTGCCACTCCACATGTTTAGAAACTGCAACTCCCAGCAACATGCTGGGAGTTGTAGTTTCCAAACATCTGGAGTGCCAAGGAATTGGAGGTTACTGGTACTGGATTTGGCTATTACTGTATGGGATTCATGTATGGTAATTCTGCTGTCCATTTAAAGGGCAACTAAAGCCTAAAAACAACACAGAATCAGAAGGCAGTAGTGGTGATCGACTTATACTTGAGTGTATACGGTATGTCGTTATTCAACCTCAATTACTATACTATACTATACCAGGGAAATTTCAAGCTAGTTTAAATCTTGCACTCGTTTTTGAATCAGTTATTGAATGAAGACTTTCTTACTGCTGTTTGGTCTGTATTCCCTCATCTATGCTTATAAGCTCCTCATTACTCTTTCAAATTGCCAACAAAAACAGCAATTTCTAGGCATTAGTGTCATAGGTGAAATGATAGGGCACTGACAGGGCGAAGGGTGCTATGTTTATTAGCCATAGAGCAATCTAGCTTGTTGTAGCCTCCCTGTTTGCATACTCATCTACGCTGATTTTTCCAATCTACACAAAAAGTCAGTCAGTAGTAAAAATGTCAGTAGTAAAAATGTGTTTTCACAGCAACTGAAATCAAATATTGCTTGCATTATTAATACATGTAATATATTAAAATATGTTTGTACAGAACCATTTCATTTAACACTAAACAAAAAAAGGGGGATAAGGAAATATTACTGACATTATTATTTAGAAAATAGAAATTAATGAGTCACTATACTCACTAAAACAACTTTACATTTCCTGAAACTACAACTTGAGACAAGTAAAATGGTGGTACTCAAATATTTATCTGTTCTTGCTTTGTCATTAAATTATTAATGCTTAGTGAGTACTCCTAATTGCCTCCACCCTCCCTTACTCGCTGCCTTCTTGTAGTGTCTGCGACACTTATAACTTCTGCACAGCCTCACCATGGACACTGCTCTGCTTACACATCTACCCCTCCCTCCCCCTTTATTCTTTTCTCTTAAATTTTCTTAAATGTTGCAGAAGATGTGCTGGCAGGCAGGCAAAGGTAGGCATGGGTCACATATTATAATTTCTGCTTCTGTAGTGACAGGTCTTTCCCTGTAAATGTAAATGCTGTGTTTTCAAATGATGATTTCTCAGAATCTAAAGCTCAGATTTAAAATTTGAAAAAAGTTTTGGAGTAGTGGAATCTTGCTTTGTCTAAAGGTTAATTAGAGTTAATAACCAATTTAATGTTGGTTAACTCCACTTAAACTCCTTTGCACAGTGATTGTAGCTCTTGGCAGGGGTGTTCCTAGGTTTTTTGGCACCTGATAAAACTTTTGAATGGTGTCTATAGACATGCGCCACTGTGGTAAAGTGGGTGTGGCTTCATTGGGGAAGTGGGTGTGGGTTGTGGACGTGCCCGTGGATTTAACACTGGTTGGTGGATTGGAGGGCTGTCTTTAAACTAGCTGGTAAATTTGAGGGCTGGTGAACTGGTAGATATGCCCACAATACAGACTGATAAATATAAAATGGCCATGGCACACATGCATACATATACACTTGCAGGCATATAGATACACTTGCACGCATAGATAAACACATACAGACAGGCACAAACATGCATAAATACAGATATACACAGATTCATACATACAGACACACACACACACACAGATACAAACTTCTGTATGCATGTGTGTGTGTTTGTGAAACATACACACATACAGAAAAGTAACAAAACAAATGTCCCCACTGACTACAGTTCCCATTATTCTCCATTCCCACACTAAAACTCAAGGCCCAGACAGTGCATAAAATTAACTTAGAACCAGCCCCCCAGACAGTTTCTTTTTGAACCATGTGTTCAGCCCCAACCATGAGGAAATGTGTTCAGTCCCACCCACTGCCAGTGTGGATACAGTGTGAGTGAAATTCTGTCCCCTGTACAATATTCTTTCTATTACTAGTTACAAATAAAAACTTACTGTCCCTTCTACTCCAGTCCCAGGTGCAGGAACTGTAAGGGGAAGCACATGTCCCTTTTTTCTTCTTATTATAAGTAATGAACTTGAATACAAAAATGAAAATTAAATTCCATGCTTTGCTTCAGACCAAAACTGTTTGATAACCAAGTTTATTTTGACAGATGTTGCTATAAGTCCTGTTTCAAATGAATCATTCTCCTCCGGAGCTGTCAAACACCACAGGAGCTGTGTACAAATTTTAAGCTGTAATTTAAGTCTATTAATAAATAGGTAACAGTTGATCTGTCATATGTACATGTCACTATGTATGGGATGCAGTATGGTTCCCCCTCGCACTCCTGTATACGGTACTCCTGACTGTTAACCACTAAACAGTATCAAACTCTTGGAAAATAATGTGGCGGAGAGATGCACGCTCAAGCTTATGCGTCCATGATCCATGCATATTTACACCTCTTGGTTAGTATATAGGATAACAGTGAGATGAAGGTGGAGGTTAAATGGGTTTTAAGAACTGTTTTGGAACTTATTTTTCATTTTAGTGATATTTATTAGGGATTATTTCAAGTTTGTTGGGGGTGGATTACATTGTATAATGCACCCCCTACTGTAAATTACTAGGATATTAGAAGGACCTCAGAGTTCTGTGCCCTGCATAAAAGCACTCAGCCTGCAACCTTTTCCTTTTTATAAAAGAGAGGGAAAACTGCCAAAGGCAGCTGTGACTGAACGCAAGAAAGGGTCAGGATCACGAAGGCCTCAAGCCTTAGTTCTAATTTCAGTAGAGAGAAAGGGTTAGGAGAAGGGAACAAAGGATCCCCTTACATGAGCCAGGTTAAAGAAAGGGGTTGGGGCTAGAAAGTGGCAGGAAAAGAAGGGGAGGAGTTTTGGGTACATAAGGTGATTGTGGTAAAGTTTGAATCAGAGATAACCTTTTCTCTTTGTTTTCCCACCCTCCCCCAAACATTGGTTAAAAGTGCCGTGGAATTACAATTATGGGGCCCTACCAGCAGCATTGAGTTATGCGTTCAGGTTGCAAGAAGGTGGGCCAAGTCGACGGGGAACCTGTGGTAGGTAATGGACAAAGGGAAAATCCTGATTGTCTACACCTCCAAATGCAGGGGGTTTCAGCTGGTGGGGGCGTGATTTACGCCAGCTGATGTGCAGGAGGACTCATCGGATGAGGGTGTGATTTATACCAGCTGATGTGCAGGGGGACCCAACTGGCAAGGGCAGTGAATGATTGGGCTAATCAAGCCAGGTAATACCAGTCAATGCCAGCTGATGTGAGGAGGACTCAGCTAACAAGGGCGGTGAATGATTGGGTCCAATCAAGTCAGGTAATACCAACCGAGCATGGGGGAGGAGGACCGCATTTAGTTTAGAAAGGGACTCTGCAATTGTAAATATATTGTTTTTCTGTTTAATAAAGGGACCTCCCATATTTTGCCACGTAGAGAATGTGTTGTGTGATTCTTTCCTGCATATCAACATTGGGTTTATTAATGAAGATGTATAATCATGGTTATATAAAAAATGTGCAAGGGATTGTTTTTATTGGGGCCTTGTAGGATCTCTGACCCTTAATGGTCATGGAACTCCTCGTGACTTATAATATCCTTATAATTGGCAGTAGGGGGTACATTATTCACTATATACACAAACTTGCTAGTAACAGCTTGAGTTAGCAAAAGCCCATGAAAAAAAACAGATTATTTTCAAAATTTCCAAATCTTAAAAGTACCTTTTAAACAAGACTAGAGTAATGTCTCCAGCTCTGGATCTTAAGTTATAGGCTTGTAAAGTTACACTTTCTAGACTGCCCTAAGGGCTAGGCCCCACTAGGGTATTTTCTGCGCGTTTCCGTGCGTGCTGTGCGTTGTGCCAGCATGTATGCTAGCGCATGGCAATGTAGGTCTATGTAAGAGGCCACACTATGTCAGCTGCCTTGCGTTGCACTTTTGCCTATCTTTGCAGCGCATGCGATCACTAATTTTTAGTTTGTCATAGGGCAACAACAAAGGAAGCGCAGTGCAAGCGGATGTTAGCATGCACGAGTCACGCAACATTGCAGTTGCGCTGCGTAATGTGTGCCTCTGTGCGCTGTGTAGTGGGGCCTAGCCCTAAATGCTATTGATGTCACAGCTCACAGTGCTAACTGCACAAACCACCCTTTATACTACTGTAACTTTGGATAGACTGCAGCTAGAAGCATGATCCTGGTGTCATTTTTTAAATAAAGGCCACTTGTATGGATACCACAGTTTCCTTTTAAAGCATAAAATTTCCTTTCTTTTATGGAAGCATTTTAGTTCTTTAAAATCAAGTAAAAATATGTATAATAGTCTATTGTGTAATTTATGCATTTTAGTAGTTAGCTAAAAATTTTACATATTGTGGGGAGGTTAATGAACTAATTCCCATAAATGTCAAGTTAGAGTTTTGTTACAAATGACTGAGTGAACAGCTGCACTAATAGACAGCAGGAGCAAATGTTTCTGCTGACAACAGTGTCATTTGTTGTAACTTGAAGTAAATGGACAACACTTTTATGTTAGTTAGCAAAGTAACTTTTATGCAGCAATTCTATCAGTCTCCATATTACACTAAACTAAAATCACTGTAAAGCTGATCATCCAAATATTTTGATGAACCCTAAGATGATTTTATTTGTGTTTGCTCCCTAAATAATCTCACAATCTCGCAGGCCACCTCTATCGCTTTATTGGAAGGTTATAAAAGATTATCGCTGGCTAATATTGCATCCCCTCAATGTGGCACATATCTATCTTCTATATACAGTATATAAAAATCAATGTATGTATGTTCCAGTAAAACTTCCAAATGGCTAGGACAATTTTGCTGAAACTTGGTATAAATATGTTTCAGGACCCAGAAAAAAACCTATAGGAGCATATTATTCGTGGCCGAGTTTCCTGCCATTTTCGGCAAAATCGCTTTTAACGAGATTTATAAAAGGGCGAAACCCGCCCGTGAAAAGTTAACGCCTCATTAACATTGCATCAGTTACTCCTCGCTTCTATTTATAAAGTGGCGGTAACTGATTCACAGCGTTAATCTCGCCCATTTCAATCCGGCAACTTTAAAGTGGTGAAAACATCTGAGATCGCCGGGGTCGGGGCAAGGGGTGTACGCACAACCCCTTCCCAGCAGCCTCTCCCAGCCTTCTGCCCCGTATGCTTGCGTGGAGGAGATGGGAGGGGCCCGCTGGGGGGGTGGGATTGGAGAGACCCTCCAGTGGAGTCACTGAGAAGTGCCTTTTGGGGCTTAAGGGGTCCCGCAGCTCAAACCAGGACCCCCCTTCCCTGGACCTTATAAGGGCCATTGCGGCACTCAGAAGTGCCCTTTAAGGCTTATGAGGTCCCGCAGCTCGAACCTGGGCCCCTCTTCCCTGGCACTTATAAGTGCCATTGCGGCCCTTGGAAGGGCCTTTGGGGCTTAAGGGGTCCTGCTTAAGGGGTCCCGCAGCTCGAACTGGGACCCCCATTCCCTGGCCCTTATAAAGGCCCTTGCGGCACTTAGAAATGCCCTTGCGACCCTGGCAAGGGCATTTTGGGGCTTACTTCGGATCCTATTTTCTATAATTATCGCACGATCGAGGATTATCGAAAATAGCCTTGAACATTCAATAATCCTCAAAAATACGATCGGAAACTTGAAAATAGTTTCCAAACGTATTTTCAATGCTATCCTAGAAAATAGCATTGAACGTTCGATAATAACCAAAACATTTTTCGTTTTCCGATCTTTGGGATTTTCTCGAGATCCGGGAATCCAAAAAAACTGAACGAAACCGTTGAGTTTCGGCCATCTCTATAAATTATCAGTTATATAATACAAAAAAAAATGTGTATTGACCAGTAAAATGTGGGTTGCTGAAAGAAGGGGTAGGTTCAAGTAGTGATATTCAGGGGGGTCTGTGCATATATGTCTATTATGTATCACAATTTCATACAAGGCGTGCACCTTTAAATGTTTATTATTATTGCCATAAAATATAGACAATACTGTTTTGCATTTCCTGCTCTATTTTTCAAGCTGAAAATCATATAGCTTCCCTTTTAAATGAATGCACAGGATATGACCTCATGTCCACAATAATCCTGTGTCTTATAAAAATATAAAGGGTTCTTTACAGCTGCATAACATGTCTGTGTTTTGTGGCTAATTTAAAAAATATTTGAAGCTGCATAGCCTGGGCATGTGCACACACACACACACACACAGAAATTTTACTGTGGTCCTTTGTGGTTAATGATACATTTCTGTGAGTCTAGAGTACAGTTACCTGGAAAGGGTTACTAGCAGCAGAGGAGCATGGGAAATGAGGGGGAGTATCATCACATTTTAGGCAACTGCAAGCATTTTAAAAGTTAAACATTCTGCAGTTTCATGGGGAATTACCTAATTTTGAATTTGTTTTATTGTCCTTTGCTACCTTTTAAAGAGCAACTAAAGTGAAGCATTTGACAATACCTGGGTATTCCTACCTCCTATGATGCAGAACCCACACTATAAAATAGTCTACACATACACTGACAGCATTACATGCCAGCAGAGGTCTATCCTTCCTATCTTTATGATTGGCGTGCATGCACAAATAGATGGCCGGGGTACATAATAGGAGGGGCAGAAAGGTAAAGAGCAGTCAGAGTGCTCTTCAGACTTAAATTATTTATAGAGCAAAATCTACTGCACCACAGGATTTAGAAATACTAATTTCTATGGCACACTTTAAGGTAAAGGATGTTGTTAATAACTCACTTTAGATTATCTTTAAAGGAACAGTCTAACATATAGAAATGTGACTGATATAGTAAAATCTATGTGACTGTTTAAAAATGGAAAGTACCTGGGGCAGGGAGGTTAGATTAATTATTTGTACCTCACAATATCATTTTGTTGAGGAACTGCAGCTCTAACAGTACTAGTCCTGTGTATTAAATATAGTGCTAAAGCCAGAGGAAGACTGTCAGAATCAGTTTTCTTTGGGTTGGTGCTCCTCCCGAACAACATTGGGAGTTAGGAATTACCAGTCCTATATCCTGTCTATGTACTCTTCAGTTGAAACTGTTTTTTTAAATAAACTTTTTTATAGTTATCCTTTAAGGGAACAAACCTAATAAAACCTAATAACCTGAATGGGTTTGGGGGAAAATGGGGTCTGGCTATGGCTGGACAGGCAGTGGAGAGCATCCCTTCACGTTTCCCCCATAGCTACCAGAGAACGTACGTTACAAGATATTTTACAAGATAATTTGTATGCATGAGTGCTTAGATTGGAAGCTCATTGGGACAAGGTCTGATGTGAATAGATTAATACATGTAAATCACTGTACAATATGTAATGCAATACACAAGATAAATTATAATACATACAGCAGATACATATAAACATTTCAGGAATGCCAATTTGTCTTACGGTAATTGCAGGTGAGATCAAAATGATTATCATATCTAAGTATATATCTAGCATATCTAAGGTATTATTCAATGCTGCATGGCATGGACGCTGTACGTTTATGGGATACAGGAAGGTGGAGCAACACAAAAATCAAAGCAGGAATATTTCCTAAAAAAAAAATTAACAATGGAGAGAAATTGATGGGAAAAAAAGAAAATTGGCTTCCAATAAATAATAAAGTGGGTGTACTTTTTTTAAATTTGTTTTTAGTGGGCCTTATATACAATTGAACAAAACTTAAAAAAGAATGCTGGCTGTCTATAATAATATAGAGTATTAAAACTGGAACATCATGTGCATTATTATAATAAACTTTTCTGCTGTGTACAGTTTTTCTGTAATTGAAATGGTGACAGTTGGGATGTGTGAATTGCATGAAGGGAAATTCCCCCTCCTAGTGCTGCCCCATAGGGATTACTGAGCATGCTTGACTTCACAGATTAATCAGGGAGGGTGGATACTGGATACTAACCAAAACAAAAACTGGATTGAAGGCATAAAGCAACACACACACCTCAGAATTAAGGCTTGTACACATGTGCGATTCCACACACATTGCCTGACAAAATGAGCAGTAGATTAAAGGGCATGTCCACCCCCAAAACTATAATCCCCCCCCAACTACTGGCCCCACCATGTAGTGTAGTTTTATCCTTACCCCACACCCAGCTCCATAGGGTTCTCCTGTAAACCCCCCCCCCAAAGTCTCAAAACTAACCACCAGGAGGATAGCAGTCTCTGCCTGCTATCTAGCCTCCGTAGATATTTGCCATGCGCACTCAGCCCTTCTCCCTCTCCCTCCCTCTCCCTCCTGTCTACTATCCCTCCCCCTAGCGCAAAACCCCCTTAATATGCTGCTCCCCCATGTCCCCCAGCCCAACCGCATATTTTTTTTTTTCAAAAAGCTCCCCAAACTCTTACTTACCTCTCCGCTTTCCCCCGCTGCACTGAATGACCGCAGCCGCGCGTCCGTGATTCTGCCGCTCAGCCAATCACAGACGCGACTGCCGGTCCCGCCCCTCTGCTTGCATTCTCGCAAGTAGAGGGCCGGCAGTGCGGCGGAGGAACGAGGGGAGGTAAGTAAGAGTTTGGTGGGCTTTCTGAAAAAAATATTTATGCGGTTGGGGCTGGGGGACATGGGGGAGCAGCATATTAAAAATCATGTTTAAGGGTGGACATACCCTTTACCAGTCGCTTTGGGTGATAACTGCATATGTGTGGCAACCCAGGCATCCTTTGTTGATCCACTGGGTCAGACCACCAATGACGCCCAACCTTGTTGTATGTGGAATTGCATGTGTTCATACTACAAAATGCATATTAAAAAAACGCATAAAGATCCACCATGTTTGTATGAGCTTTTTCAGCATTTGTGTTTGCATTCGTATGTGCTTTTAAGCATTTTGTACTGTTTGGGCATAGGGACACAGATGTCCACCATGTTCCTAGAAAGCCCACGAAACTCTACCAGCACTGCATCCACTTAATGACACTAATAGAATGCGCTATATATGCGTTGCAGAAATCAAACACTTCGAAAGGAATACCAAATGCTGAGTTATATTCTTATGTCGCTACAGTTGGTTCGAATTTTATTAACTTGTTGCTATATTGATGTGGATGACTTAGGATTGCTTCTAGCCGGATATATTGGAGAGACTTTTAACCTACAAGCTGCTCTCAGGATTATGAGTGTTGTGATTTCATATACACGGGGGTACTGTAAATTTTGTATTGTGTGTGTTTTATAAGAATATAACTCAGCATTCAGTATTCCTGTCCACAAGTGTTTGATTACTGCAACGCATATATATCGCATTCTATTAATGTCATTAAGTGGATGCAGTGCTGGTAGAGTTTCTTGTTTTTAGGACATGGGGGTTAAGTAGGTTTAACATTTATCTCGTAGCACCACCTGGTATTTGCAGGTGAGACATCTAGACACTTTAAATTAAATTAAGTAGGTGCTGTCCCCACATTTATATCAGTGCAGGGTTTTTGCCTTTTGCACTTTGTTATGCATTTGCTTTCTAAAGGTTAATTAGAGTTAATAACCAATTTAATGTTGGTTACTCCACTTAAACTCCTTTGCACAGTGATTGTAGCTCTGGCAGGGGTTTCCTAGGTTTTTTGGCACCTGATAAACTTTTGAATGGTTCTATAGACATCGCCACTGTGGAGTGGGTGTGGCTTCATTGGGAAGTGGGTGTGGGTGTGGACGTGCCCGTGGATTTAACACTGGTTGTTGGATTGGGGGCTGTCTTTAAACTAGCTGGTAATTTGAGGGCTGGTGAACTGGTAGATATGCCCACAATACAGACTGATAAATATAATGGCCATGGCACACATGCATCATATACACTTGCAGGCATATAGATACACTTGCACGCATAGATAAACACATACAGACAGGCACAAACTGCATAAATAACGATATACACAGATTCTAACATAACGACACACACACACACAGATACAACACTTCTGTATGCATGTGTGGTTGTTGTGGAAACATACACACATAACAGAAAGTAACAAACACATGTCCCCACTGACTACAGTTCCCATTATTCTCCATTCCCACACAAACTCAAGGCCCAGACTTGCATAATAACTTAGAACCACCCCCAGACAGTTTCTTTTTGAACCATGTTTCACCCCAACCAGTGAGGAAATGTGTTCAGTCCCCCACCCACTGCCAGTGTGGATCAGTGGTAGTGAAATTCTTCCCTGTACAATATTCTTTCTATTACTAGTTACAATAAACATACTGTCCCTTCTACTCCAGTCCCAGGTGCAGGAACTGTAAGGGGAAGCACTGTCCCTTTTTTCTTCTTATTATAGTAATGAACTTGAATACAAAAATGAAAATTAAATCCATGCTTTGCTTCGACCAAAACTGTTTGATACCAAGTTTTATTTTGACGATGTTGCTTAGTCCTGTTTCAAATGAATCATTCTCCTCCGGGCTGTCAAACACCACAGGAGCTGTGTACAATTTTAAGCTGTATTTAAGTCTATAATAAATAGGTAACAGTTGATCTGTCATTTGTACTTTCACTATGTATGGGATGCATGGTTCCCCCTCCACTCCTGTATACGGTACTCCTGACTGTTAACCACTAACAGTATCAAACTCTTGGAAATAATGTGGCGGAAATGCACGCTCAAGCTTATGGTCCTATATCCTGCATATTTACACCTCTTGGTTAGTATATAGTAACGTGAGATGAAGGTGGAGGTTAAATGGGTTTTAAGAACTGTTTTGGAACTTATTTTTCATTTTAGTGATTTTATTAGGATTATTTCAAGTTTGTTGGGGGTGGATTACATTGTATAATGCACCCCCTCTGTAAATTACTAGGATATTAGAAGGACCTCAGAGTTCTGTGCCCTGCATAAAAGCACTCAGCCTGCAACCTTTTCCTTTTTATAAAAGAGGGAAACTGCCAAGGCAGCTGTGACTGAACGCAAGAAAGGGTCAGGATCACGAAGGCCTCAAGCCTTAGTTCTAATTTCAGTAGAGAGAAAGGGTTGGAGAAGGGAACAAGGATCCCCTTACATGAGCCAGGTTAAAGAAAGGGTTGGGGCTAAAAGTGGCAGGAAAGAAGGGGAGGAGTTTTGGGTACAAAGGTGATTGTGGTAAAGTTTGAATCAGAGATAACCTTTTCTCTTTGTTTTCCCACCCTCCCCCAACATTGGTTAAAAGTGCCGTGGAATTACAATTATGGGCCCTACCAGCAGCTTGAGTTATGCGTTCAGTTGCAAGAAGGTGGGCCAAGTCGACGGGGAACCGGTGGTAGGTAAGGGACAAAGGGAAAATCCTGATTGTCTACACCTCCAAATGCAGGGGGTTTCAGCTGGTGGGGGCGTGATTTACGCCAGCGGATGTGCAGGAGGACTCATCGGATGAGGGTGTGATTTATACCAGCTGATTGCAGGGGGACCCAACTGGCAAGGGCAGTGAATGATTGGGCTAATCAAGCCAGGTAATACCAGTCAATGCCAGCTGATGTGAGGAGGACTCAGCTAACAAGGCGGTGAATGATTGGGTCCAATCAAGTCAGGTAATACCAACCGAGCATGGGGGAGGAGGACCGCATTAGTTTAGAAAGGGACTCTGCAATTGTAAATATATTGTTTTTCTGTTTATAAAGGGACCTCCCATATTTGCCACGTAGAGAATGTGTTGTGTGATTCTTTCCTGCATATCAACATTGGGTTTATTAATGAAGATGTATAATCATGGTTATATAAAAAATGTGCAGGGATTGTTTTTATTGGGGCCTTGTAGGATCTCTGACCCTTAATGGTCATGGAACTCCTCGTGACTTATAATATCCTTATAATTGGCAGTAGGGGGTACATTATTCACTATATACACAAACTGCTAGTAACAGCTTGAGTTAGCAAAAGCCCATGAAAAAAAACAGATTATTTTCAAAATTTCCAAATCTTAAAAGTACCTTTAACAAGACTAGAGTAATGTCTCCAGCTCTGGATCTTAAGTTATAGGCTTGTAAAGTTACACTTTCTAGACTGCCCTAAGGGCTAGGCCCCACTAGGGTTTTCTGCGCGTTTCCGTGCGTGCTGTGCGTTGTGCCAGCATGTATGCTAGCGCATGGCAATGTAGGTCTAATAGAGGCCCCACTATGTCAGCTGCCTTCGTTGCACTTTTGCCTATCTTTGCAGCGCATGCGATCACTAATTTTTAGTTTGTCATAGGGCAACAACAAAGGAAGCGCAGTGCAAGCGGATGTTAGCATGCACGAGTCACCAACATTGCAGTTGCGCTGCGTAATGTGTGCCTCTGTGCGCTGTGTATGGGGCCTAGCCCTAAATGCTATTGATGTCACAGCTCACAGTGCTAACTGCACAAACCACCCTTTATACTACTGTAACTTTGGATAACTGCAGCTAGAAGCATGATCCTGGTGTCATTTTTTAAATAAAGGCCACTTGTATGGATACCACAGTTTCCTTTTAAAGCATAAAATTTCCTTTCTTTTATGGAAGCATTTTAGTTCTTTAAAATCAAGTAAAATATGTATAATAGTCTATTGTGTAATTTATGCATTTTAGTAGTTAGCTAAAAATTTTACATATTGTGGGGAGGTTAATGAACTAATTCCCATAATGTCAAGTTAGAGTTTTGTTACAAATGCTGAGTGAACAGCTGCACTAATAGACAGCAGGAGCAAATGTTTCTGCTGACAACAGTGTCATTTGTTGTAACTTGAAGTAAATGGACAACACTTTTATGTTAGTTAGCAAGACTTTTATGCAGCAATTCTATCAGTCTCCATATTACACTAAACTAAAATCACTGTAAAGCTGATCATCCAAATATTTTGATGAACCCTAAGATGATTTTATTTGTGTTTGCTCCCTAAATAATCCACAATCTCGCAGGCCACCTCTATCGCTTTATTGGAAGGTTATAAAAGATTATCGCTGGCTAATATTGCATCCCCTCAATGTGGCACATATCTATCTTCTATATACAGTATATAAAAATCAATGTATGTATGTTCCAGTAAAACTTCCAAATGGCTAGGACAATTTTGCTGAAACTTGGTATAAATATGTTTCAGGACCCAAAAAACCTATAGGAGCATATTATTCGTGGCCGAGTTTCCTGCCATTTTCGGCAAAATCGCTTTTAACGAGATTTATAAAAGGGCGAAACCCGCCCGTGAAAAGTTACAGCCTCATTAACATTGCATCAGTTACTCCTCGCTTCTATTTATAAAGTGGCGGTAACTGATTCACAGCGTTAATCTCGCCCATTTCAATCCGGCAACTTTAAAGTGGTGAAAACATCTGAGATCGCCGGGGTCGGGGCAAGGGGTGTACGCACAACCCCTTCCCAGCAGCCTCTCCCAGCCTTCTGCCCCGTATGCTTGCGTGGAGGAGATGGGAGGGGCCCGCTGGGGGTGGGATTGGAGAGACCCCCAGTGGAGTCACTGAGAAGTGCCTTTGGGGCTTAAGGGTCCCGCAGCTCAAACCAGGACCCCCCTTCCCTGGACCTTATAAGGGCCATTGCGGCACTCAGAAGTGCCCTTTAAGGCTTATGAGGTCCCGCAGCTCGACCTGGGCCCCTTTCCCTGGCACTTATAAGTGCCATTGCGGCCCTTGGAAGGGCCTTTGGGGCTTAAGGGGTCCTGCTTAAGGGGTCCCGCAGCTCGAACTGGACCCCCATTCCCTGGCCCTTATAAAGGCCCTTGCGGCACTTGAAATGCCCTTGCGACCCTGGCAAGGGCATTTTGGGGCTTACTTCGGATCCTATTTTCTATAATTATCGCACGATCGAGATGATCGAAAATAGCCTTGAACATTCAATAATCCTCAAAAATACGATCGGAAACTTGAAAATAGTTTCCAAACGTTATTTCAATGCTATCCTAGAAAATAGCATTGAACGTTCGATAATAACCAAAACATTTTTGTTTTCCGATCTTTGGGATTTTCTCGAGATCCGGGAATCCAAAAAAACTGAACGAAACCGTTGAGTTTCGGCCATCTCTATAAATATCAGTTTATAATACAAAAAAAAATGTGTATTGACCAGTAAAATGTGGGTTGCTGAAAGAAGGGGTAGGTTCAAGTAGTGATATTCAGGGGGGTCTGTGCATATATGTCTATTATGTATCACAATTTCATACAAGGCTGCACCTTTAAATGTTTATTATTATTGCCAAAAATATAGACAATACTGTTTTGCATTTCCTGCTCTATTTTTCAAGCTGAAAATCATAAGCTTCCCTTTTAAATGAATGCACAATGATGACCCATGTCCACAATAATCCTGTGTCTTATAAAAATATAAAGGGTTCTTTACAGCTGCATAACATGTCTGTGTTTTGTGGCTAATTTAAAAATATTTGAAGCTGCATAGCCTGGGCATGTGCACACACACACAACACCAGAAATTTTACTGTGGTCCTTTGTGGTTAATGATACATTTCTGTGAGTCTAGAGTACAGTTACCTGGAAAGGGTTACTAGCAGCAGAGGAGCATGGGAAATGAGGGGGATTATCATCACATTTTAGGCAACTGCAAGCATTTAAAAGTTAAACATTCTGCAGTTTCATGGGGAATTACCTAATTTTGAATTTGTTTTATTGTCCTTTGCTACCTTTTAAAGAGCAACTAAAGTGAAGCATTTGACAATACCTGGGTATTCCTACCTCCTATGATGCGAACCCACACTATAAAATAGTCTACACATACACTGACAGCATTACATGCCAGCAGAGGTCTATCCTTCCTATCTTTATGATTGGCGTGCATGCACAAATAGATGGCCGGGGAACATAATAGGAGGGGCAGAAAGGTAAAGAGAGTCAGAGTGCTCTTCAGACTTAAATTATTTATAGAGCAAAATCTACTGCACCACAGGATTTAGAAATACTAATTTCTATGGCACACTTTAAGGTAAAGGATGTTTGTTATAACTCACTTTAGATTATCTTTAAGGAACAGTCTAACATATAGAAATGTGACTGATATAGTAAAATCTATGTGACTGTTTAAAAATGGAAAGTACCTGGCAGGGAGGTATATTAATTATTTGTACCTCACAATATCATTTTGTTGAGGAACTGCAGCTCTAACAGTACTAGTCCTGGACTATTCCTGTATTAAATATAGTGCTAAAGCCAGAGGAAGAACTGTCAGAATCAGTTTTCTTTGGGTTGTGCTCCTCACAGAAACAACATTGGGAGTTAGGAATTACCAGTCCTATATCCCTGTCTCATGTACTCTTCGTTGAACTGTTTTTTAAATAAACTTTTTATAGTTTCCTTTAAGGAACAAACCTAATAAAACCTAATAACCTGAATGGGTTTGGGGGAAAATGGGGTCTGGCTATGGCTGGACAGCAGTGGAGAGCATCCCTCCACGTTTCCCCCATAGCTACCAGAGAACGACGTTACAAGATATTTTACAAGATAATTTTATGCATGAGTGCTTAGATTGGAGCTCATTGGGACAAGGTCTGATGTGAATAGATTAATACATGTAAATCACTGTACAATATGTAATGCAATACCACAAGATAAATTATAATACATACAGCGATACATATAAACATTTCAGGAATGCCAATTTGTCTTACGGTAATTGCAGGTGAGATCAAAATGATTATCATATCTAAGTATATATCTAGCATATCTAGGTATTATTCAATGCTGCATGGCATGGACGCTGTACGTTTATGGGATACAGGAAGTGGAGCAACACAAAATCAAAGCGAATATTTCCTAAAAAAAAAATTAACAATGGAGAGAAATTGGGAAAAAAAGAAAATTGGCTTCCAATAAATAATAAAGTGGGTGTACTTTTTTTAAATTTGTTTTTAGTGGGCCTTATATACAATTGAACAAAACTTAAAAAGAATCTGGCTGTCTATATAATATAGAGATATTAAACTGGAACATCATGTGCATTATTATAATAAACTTTTCTGCTGTGTACAGTTTTTCTGTAATTGAAATGGTGACAGTTGGGATGTGTGAATTGCTGAAGGAAATTCCCCCTCTCGTGCTGCCCCATAGGGATTACTGAGCATGCTTGACTTCACAGATTAATCAGGGAGGGTGGATACTGGATACTAACCAAAACAAAAACTGGATTGAAGGCATAAAGCAACACACACACCTCAGAATTAAGGCTTGTACACATGTGCGATTCCACACACATTGCCTGACAAAATGAGCAGTAGATTAAAGGGCATGTCCACCCCCAAAACTATAATCCCCCCAACTACTGGCCCCACCATGTAGTGTAGTTTTATCCTTACCTCACATCCCAGCTCCATAGGTTCTCCTGTAAACCCCCCCCCCCAAAGTCTCAAAACTAACCACCACGGAGGATAGCAGTCTCTGCCTGCTATCTAGCCTCCGGTAGATATTTGCCATGCGCACTGCAGCCCTTCTCCCCTCCCCTCCCTCTCCCTCCTGTTCTACTATCCCTCCCCCTAGCGCAAAACCCCCTTAATATGCTGCTCCCCCATGTCCCCCAGCCCCAACCGCATATTTTTTTTTTTCAAAAAGCTCCCCAAACTCTTACTTACCTCTCCGCTTTCCTCCGCTGCACTGAATGACCGGCAGCCGCGTCCGTGATTGGCTGCCGCTCAGCCAATCACAGACGCGACTGCCGGTCCCGCCCCTCTGCTTGCATTCTCGCAAGTAGAGGGCCGGCAGTGCGGCGGAGGAACGAGGGGAGGTATAAGAGTTTGGTGGGCTTTCTGAAAAAATATTTTGCGGTTGGGGCTGGGGGACATGGGGGAGCAGCATATTAAAAATCATGTTTAAGGGTGGACATACCCTTTACCAGTCGCTTTGGGTGATAACTGCATATGTGTGGCAACCCAGCATCCTTTGTTGATCACTGGGTCAGACCACCAATGACGCCCAACCTTGTTGTATTGTAATTGCATGTGTTCATACTACAAAATGCATATTAAAAAAACGCATAAAGATCCACCATGTTGTATGAGCTTTTTCAGCATTTGTGTTTGCATTCGTATGTGCTTTTAAGCATTTTGTACTGTTTGGGCATAGGGACACAGATGTCCCCATGTCCTAAAAACAAGAAACTCTACCAGCACTGCATCCACTTAATGACACTAATAGAATGCGCTATATATGCGTTGCAGAAATCAAACACTTCGAAAGGAATACCAAATGCTGAGTTATATTCTTATGTCGCTACAGTTGGTTCGAATTTTATTAACTTGTTGCTATATTGTGTGGATGACTTAGGATTGCTTCTAGCCGGATATATTGGAGAGACTTTAAACCTACAAGCGCTCTCAGGATTATGAGTGTTGTGATTTCATATACACGGGGGTACTGTAAATTTTGTATTGTGTGTGTTTTATAAGAATATAACTCAGCATTCAGTATTCCTGTCCACAAGTGTTTGATTACTGCAACGCATATATATCGCATTCTATTAATGTCATCATATTGCAAACGGAAACGCAACGAAAGCATTGCTGCAATTGCTGTGTTTAGAAAAAAAAACCATGTGAAACGCATGCCCAAATCGCAAATAAAGTGCGCTAGTGTGGCCTTGGACCTGAAAGTGTTAAATTTCCCTAGTTCTCAGTAAGGTGTTTTAATTAAAATTGATTACAATGAAATGAAAACAGAAACTTATTTGGGCTTGTGTCTACCGTATGCGTTGGTAAAAAAAAAAAAAGCAACAAACTTGTATAGGAATGCATTCAATATCGGTTACCCTACTGTGTTCTGTTCAGTAAGTTTTTTTTTTAAAGCATTGCTTTATGCAGTTTAGTGCTATAACAAAACTCAATTAAAGCCAATGCGGAAGAGAAAAAACACTGCATACAACTCATGAAAATGCATAACAAAGTGCAAAAAGGCAAAAACCCTGCACTGATATAATGTGGGGACAGCACCTACTTAATTTATTTAAAGTGTCTAGATGTCTCACTGCAAATACCAGGTGGTGGCTACGAGATAATGTTAAACCTAACTTAACCCCCATGTTCCTAAAAACAAGAAACTCTACCAGCCACTGCATCCACTTAAATGACATTAATAGAATGCGTATATATGCGTTGCAGTAATCAAAACTTGTGGACGGAATACTGAATGCTGCGTTATAGGTCTTATAAAAACACACAATACAAATTTACAGTTACCCCCGTGATATGAAATCACAACACTAATAATCCTGAGAGCAGTTGTAGGTTAAAAGTCTCTCCAATATAGCCGGCTAGAAGCAATCCTAAGTCATCCACATCAATATAGAAACAAGTAATAAAAAGTCGAACAACGTAGCGACATAAGAATATAACTCGCATTTGGTATTCCTTTCGAAGTGTTTGATTTCTGGCAACGCATATATAGCGCATTCTATTAGTGTCATAAGTGGATGCAGTGCTGGTAGGTTTCTTGTTTTTAGGACATGGGGACATCTGTGTCCTATGCCCAAACAGTACAAAATGCTTTAAAAGCACATACGAATGCAAACACAAATGCTGACAAAGCTCTACAAACATGGTGGATCTTTATGCGTTTTTTTAATAAAAAACGCATAAAGATCCACCATGTTTGTATGAGCTTTTTCAGCATTTGTGTTTGCATTCGTATGTGCTTTTAAGCATTTTGTACTGTTTGGGCAAGGGACACAGATGTCCCCAGTCCTAAAAACAAGAAACTCTACCAGCACTGCATCCAATTAAGACACTAATAGAAGCGCTATATATGCGTTGCAGAAATCAAACACTTCGAAAGGAATACCAAATGCTGAGTTATATTCTTATGTCGCACAGTTGGTTCGAATTTTATTAACTTGTTGCTATATTGAGTGGGATGACTTAGGATTGTTCTAGCCGGATATATTGGAGAGACTTTAACCTACAAGCTGTCTCAGGTATATGAGTGTTGTGATTTCATATACACGGGGTAGTAAATTTTGTATTGTGTGTGTTTTATAAGAATATAACTCAGCATTCAGTATTCCTGTCCACAAGTGTTTGATTACTGCAACGCATATATATCGCATTCTATTAATGTCATTAAGTGGATGCAGTGCTGGTAGAGTTTTGTTTTTAGGACATGGGGGTTAAGTAGGTTTAACATTTATCTCGTAGCACCACCTGGTATTTGCAGGTGAGACATCTAGACACTTTAAATTAAATTAAGTAGGTGCTGTCCCCACATTTATATCAGTGCAGGGTTTTTGCCTTTTGCACTTTGTTATGCATTTTCATGCAGTTGTATGCAGTGATTTTTCTCTTCCGCATTGGCTTTAATTGAGTTTGTTTATAGCACTAAACTGCAGTAAGCAATGCATTTAAAAAAAAAAACTTACTGAACAGAACACAGTAGGGTAACCGATATTATGGCATTCCTATACAAGTTGTTGCTTTTTTTTTTTTTCCAACGCATACGGTGACACAATGCCCAAATAGTTTCTGTTTTTCATTCAGTGTAATCATATTTAATTAAAACACCTTACTGAGGAACTAAGGGAAATTTAACACTTCAGGGCCAGGCCCCCATAGCGCACTTTATTTGCGATTGTGCATGCGTTTGCACATGGGTTTTTTTTCTAACACAGCAATTGCAGCAATGCTTTCGATTGCGTTTCCGTTTGCAATATGCATTTGCATGTGATCACCATTTTAAAGCGCAATTGCATGCAATTTCGTGTCTCAAAAAGAAATCGCATGTGCAAACACAGCAGGATCCACACGCAATTGCGTCGATTGTGTATGCGATCAGTATGCGGCGCAGTGTGGCCGTGCCCTCACTGCAGCAAAAAAATGCATGTCATAAGCCAAACTATGCACTTTTATTAGCTAAAGACATGAAGAGTATGATTGCTTTCAACTGCAAAAGTCCACAATTCTATTTCATTTTTAACATCTCTATGTTTGCTCAATGTACACTAAATGGATCACGGCACGAGAGATTTATCAGCAATTTACACGAATAAACTTTCTTTTTATTATATGACTTACAGCCTTCTGTTTGTGTAGAGGTTTTTGGAACTGTGTGTAAACATTCACCACACCGCACAGCCGCTGATGCAGCACCATGTCACCAGTAAAGGAACCAACAAAGGAAGTTTTATGCTAGCTAGCACATAACTCTCTGGAGGGATATGCTTCCATGAGATAGCGGGTCAGTTTTAAAAGAAAACTGGTAAAACGCATTCAGAGTGTTAAACTGTATTTCTAGATGGGAAAATTATAGAAACTTTGGATAAGACCCAGAATTGCATGCATAGTTACATGAAACTATTTTTTGGCTATCAATAGTTAATGTTACATCCTGTGATGAATCCTTATGCTCATTTCATTATGCTTTCTCCTACATGACAGTCTCGGCTAACAAGCATATGTGGTCCCACACTAAACAGTGTATTCTAATTTACCCTTAAGCCAATTTCTTTAACTAACTCAGTCTCCCATTTTTCTGTCAAATGTCACTTTCCTTAATGCTCATTTTGCGTGAGTAGAACCATATGACAACTCCACTGTTCTTCATGTTTTCCCTCAATTGTTTGAGTTTCTCACATTTTAACCATTGCTTTTCTTTTCTTACTGTGTTATCTTGCTAGCTACATCTTATTTCTTTTCCTTATTCCCTTCCAGCTGTCTCCAACATCTAAAAATGTATATTTCTTATTTCTTACGCCCAATCACACGCTCTCTCATACACCCTACATTTTAAAAACCTCATAGCATTTCACACTCTTTCCCTGGCACTCACTTGTCCAGGATGAAGTATAGATCAAATGCCCCATGGCAGGACCGTTGTTCTTCAGTTTCTTGAGCCTGGCACAGCAGGGGCAGGATGGCCACCAGGGCTAGAAGGCTTTTTCCTTCATGGCCCAGCTTTACTTGGTGTCTGCTCAGCCAACTCACAGAAAAAGGAGGAGGAGGAGAGGGAGACAGAGGTGGGGGAAAAGAGGGATGGAGAAGGAAGGGGATGTGAGGGAGGAGGAGAGGAATGCACAATTTACCCAAATCCCAAGGGGGGGTGAGAGGGAGGAGAGGATACTAACCCTTTGCTTACCAAAGATCTGCAAAAAAAAATCTGTTTCTCTAAACAGCTGACTTTTGTTATTAGCCACTGAATTGTTAAAAGTTTTCATTGTTAACGTTTATGTAAAACAGGATTACAGCAAAGTAATTAAAATTACATTTTTCTTTTCTTTCAATATATATATATATATATATATATATATATATATATATACACAAAAAAAGGAATAGTCCTGAGCACACCCATTAATGAATTAAATTTATTTTAACGTTTCGGAAATACATTGAGTCCCTTCATCAGAAGGGACTCAATGTAGTTCCAAAGCGTTAAAATAAATTTGTTAATTGATTAGTGAGGTGTGCTCAGGACATATAGTTGATCCAGGGAAAATTCCGATTGCCACTTGGAGTCAGGAAGGAATTTTTTCCCCCTTCATAAATTTGGTGGGGTTTTTTTGCCTTCCTCTGGATCAACAGTTAGGCAGGAAATGAGGATATTGCTAGATGGGTTGGACTGGATGTACGTATGTCTTTATTCAACTTTAATACATATACTATACTAAAGTTCAATCCCTGGGGGAACAAGACCATACTGCTTCTCTCTGTATCCATTTTAACTTTAGTTACTATTCTTGTATTTGTATTATATATATATATATATATATATATATATATATATATATTTAAGAATGGATAATGATAGCACTCACGGGACTTCGTTAAAGTATTTCAAACAGATATTTATTCATCATATATATTTTTATATATATATGTATATTATATATAATATATAATAATATAAAACGCACACATCAAAACACATTAGTTCTTCAAAAACAGGTTTATTTGTATACTATTAGGGAGATTCAATAAAGGTTCTTACCATTAAAAATGGTGCTAGTTGCTAGTTTTGCCCCAACCAATCAGATGTTAACTTTCAAATGATTGGTTGGAGCAAAATTAGCACTATTTTTAACGATTAGAACTTTTATTGAATCTCCCTGTAAATGCATTATTTCTTCTTTATTGATCTTTCGGATTATGTAATAGTTACATTTCTTAAAATGTAAATATCTTAAAAAAATCTATTAAACACTTACAGGATGATGCAATACTTAATTTCCTTTAAACTTACCTTACCGAGATCCCGCAATGTACTTAACACCTTCACAAGATTAGTATATTGCAGGAAGGTAAGCTCGTGCATGCGCTGCTCTTACAGCTCAATACAATTTATGTTAAGTTCATGCTACTAGGAAAATTTTATTGCATCGCTTGTGCTACGCAAACAATGCATAATCTGTGTAAAACCCAATGATACACCAGCCACCATTTGACAGCCTTTTTTTTTGTCAGTTCGCATCAACCCCCTTAAAGGCTATGTCCACCCTAAAATAGAAATTAATATTATGCTCCCCCATGTCCCCCAGCCCCAACCGCATGTTGTTTTTTTAAAAAGCCCCCAAACTCTTACTTACCTCCCCTCGATCCTCCGCCGCAATGCCGGCCCTCTGCTTGCGAGAATGCAAGCAGAGGGGCGGGACCGGCAGTCGCGTCTGTGATTGCTGAGCGGCAGCCAATCAAGGACGCGGCTGCCGGTCATTCAGTGGCAGCAGAGGAAAGCGGAGAGGTAAGTAGAGTTTGGGGAGCTTTTTAAAAAAAACAAACATGCGGTTGGGGCGGGGGACATGGGGGAGCAGAATATTAAGGGGGTTTAATGCTAGGGGGAGGGATAGTAGAACGGGAGGGAGAGGGAGGGAGGAGGGAGGGAGAGGGAGGGGAGGGAGGGGGGGAGAAGGGCTGCAGCACGCATTGCAGGAATCTCCGGGAGGCAGGTAGCAGGCAGTGTCCTATATGGACCTGCTAGCCTCCTGGTGGGCAGTTTTTGGAACTTTGGGGGGGGACTACAGGAGAACCAGATGGAGTTGGGATGTGAGGTAAGGATAAACTACACTACATGGTGGGGCCAGTAGTTGGGGGGATTATAGTTTTGGGGGTGGACATGCCCTTTAAATGCACTATTTGCAAGTTAAAGAATATTACCAGAATATCATTTATAACTGTATTGGCTGATGCAACCATTAGTACACAGAGTTGTATACCCAGTTATCTCCTGCTTAAATATAACCTGTCAGGGTCTACAGTTACAGTAAATACTATTGGTATTGGAAGAGTTAAAGGCTAAATTCTCCGGGAGATGACTTAATGGCATCCAGCAGAATTGATTTTTGTATGGTGATTTATTTTATGGTGATTTTTAATGCTTATTCAATACTCATGGTAACAATGTTTCAAAGCTGCAACTTGAACTTTATATACATTTTGTATCCCCTACTCTGTAATATAAGAGAAGATATATTCTATTATTGTATATATGATATTCAGACAAATCTGATTTGCTGCTGCCATCACTCATTGAGACTTCACGTGTCTGGTGTGCCAAAACCTTTAGAACTGTATCCACTTCTTCCAACATGAGGGGCACAAACAGGGCTGTCAACAATATGTACAAACGTATGAACTTTGATCAACGAGTTTTAGCCACTGTTTGGCTGTCATCAGGATCGATGGTTCAGTTACTTTCTGCCATCTTAAATGCAAAAAGTGAGTTAACCTCTGTTAACCCTAACCTACCTCTTTCCCAGTAAGTGACATGAAACACCCGGTTTGCGGTCATCTGCAGGCCAGCGCCTTTAATCTTTAATGGATAAAAACATACATACAACCTATATGGTGATGCCCCATGAGATAAAAACCGCTTTAAAAACCAAAACTTCACATGATTTAATTACCGGTATCCCTAGCTTTGAAATATTGTGGCACTTGAAATAAACTTACAGGATTCAATAAAAGTTCCTATCATTAAAAATGGTGCTAATTTTGCCCCAAATTAATAATTTTTGGAATGACAGCTGTAGCAGCCTTTATCTTGCCTAAAATCCCCTGACAGGGGGGGGGAACATGGCCAATGGCCATCCATTTCAGCCTGGCCAGATTGTGACCCATAAGTTTGAAGTGTTTTGTCACAGACTGCTCCCCAAACTTTGCTGAGAGTTCGTCTGTCTGCCCCCACCAAAGCACTCCGTATTGACGATCTGTGGTTGTACAGATAATCAAATAAACCACAAAGTTAGGCATGTCAGCCTGTACCGGATCGAGTATCGCTTCCCTGTATGGGGATATGGAAAGTCCTTGCCACAGACTATGTATCAGCATGTTTGATACCCTTCGCATTTGAAACATCCATATGTGGCTTAACAACCAAGTTATCCTTCTTTCGGTGTCATATTTTCAAATCAGTTTTAACCAACAGATTTCTAAGATTGACACCATATCTATAGGCACATCTGGCCAAACTATGTCATGAAATGACATCTGTTTTCTTTGCAAATGATGTCCCATCAGTTATAAGCTCCTATTGGTATATCCGCTTAAAGGCGTAAATTCGTACGAACTTAATTTTGTTCCCTGGATCCCTCACTTCATCATGCTCATTCACATGCTTCACCCTTCTAAAGTGTGCACTTTTAATGGGGTTCAACAATGAATGTTATATTTTTAACAGTGTACATATTTAACACAAAAGTCGTGTAAAAAAAAAAAAAAGCAATCCTTTAAATGCAGATACAAGCTTTCTTTGTAACTCTCCTAGAAAGGATAGCATCTCAGAGTGACACTTACTGTTAAGATTACATGTGGGGGGGCTGGATGGATGGACTACAAGTGGATAGCTGTCAGAAGCTGCTGTATTTGTCAGCTACCCTTGGTTTAAAGCTTGCTGTGAAAGTTTGGAGTTGTATCTGCTACCTCCCTAAGAAATATAGATTTGAACTAAATAATTAATAAAACATTCATCCAATTCAGATGAACATTCAACCGACATTTGCCCATCGCACTAGAAATTATTTAGGATATTTTTTATCCATCAAAATCTCGCATTAGTCAATTGGGGCGAAATAATTGTATTCATCAGCCTGACTGATTCTGGGCAGTTTATCTATTGAAAACCTGATGGAGTTGTTGAAAACTCTTGCCATATCAGGGACTGAGGCAAAATCTAAGGCCACATACTTTCAAGTTCATATGATAAGAGGCTCTAAAATTTGCCCCAACCGATCAGTATTCTACTACTGTTAGAAAACATTTGATAACATGGTTGGTTGCTGTACTTTAAGGACATGGGCACAATTTTACACCTCTTGTTGAATATGGACCTTTGTATTGTACTAGGCAGAACACAGTACGCTTCAATCATATTTTAATAAGATTTCTACTAAAATCTGAACAGAAATAAATTCACTCATGTTCGATGGATAATAATTTGGGGAGTCATTGATTGTTCAGTAATCCTGTGTATGGCTTAACTGTTGCTAATAATGTTACTCTATACAACTATGCATACATTACATTTAGAAAACAGTTGTTTCCAGCTACTTTAACAGTTTTAAATCAGAATTTCTGATCAATATACCGTATATACTCGAGTATAAGCCGACTCGGAGTATAAGCCGAGGTACCCATTTTTGCCTCCAAAATGGGCAACCCCTGATTGATTCGAGTATAAGCCGAGGGTAGATAGTTGCCTATACCATTCCACTGTAGATGTTTGGAAACTACAACTCCCAGCATGCTTTCGTTGCTGGGGTTGTAGTTTCCAAACACCATAGTAGAAAGGTATTGGGTGCTACTGTATGGCCACCTAGAGCCCCTCCAGTTCACTTACCGTACCTGGCCAGTCTTCAGTCTTCATCTCTCCAGTCTTCAGTCTTCATCTCTTCAGTCTTCAGTTCTTCATCTCTCCAGTCTCATCTGTCCAGTCTTCAGTCTTCATTCAGTCTTCAGCTCTCCGCCGGTCTCAGTCTTCAGCCTCTGCCGGCTGCCGCTCGCTCTGTGCAGTCTCCAGTACTTCGTGGCTGCCGGATGAGTCATTCCGCCGGCGTGCGCGATGACATCATCGCGCACCCGCGAAGAACTACTGGGAGCTGCCGGCTTTCCTTCCTGAATTGCGGCTGCAACTGGAATCAAGGTATGTTTTGCTTGACTCGAGTATAAGCCGAGTCAAGGTTTTTAGGTTGATTTTTAAACTAAAAACCTCGGCTTATACTCGAGTATATACGGTAACGTTATTTTAATGGACAAATGCTTTCCTTTTTTGCAATGCCAGACACCCTCTGTAGGACAAGTTAGAGGCAAGAAACGGATACACCAGGGAAAGGCTCCTACTCTAGTTTCTGGCCATGCTGGAAAACCACATGCAGCAGAAGAGAAAGGTAAGGGTAATTTAGCACTACACAGTGTAGCCAGCAGTGGGTCAAATTTTAGTTGGGGGCGTGGACATGCCCTTTAAAGGTAATTCTGATTGCAATTAGTTCCCATAACCCACCAATTTGTTTTTAGAAGTATGTGTAAACAGTACACTTACTCTTTAGTGCACAGCTGATCAAACAAAGAAGCTGCAGCTTTGAACCTAGAAGCAGACATCACAGAGACCTGCCTCAGTTATGTGCAGACCATATTACAGCAGGTCCTGCCTCTCAGACATGCAACAGAGATTTAAGTGTACCGTTTTAAAAAAAAAATTAAAAAAAAAATATGTTCCCCAACACTTTCCTTTGCATTTCATACCCCCAAAAAAGTAACTTCATGATCTGTGTGTTATAAAAAGTAGAGCTTAGTCTGTGACCCACCACAGCTAACACAATGGACACATGGCAATATAGAAAGGTTATCTTTATCTAGGAACAGAATGGAACAAAAAAATGGCGGTAAACTCAGCTGAATATATTGTATGGTTCCTGGTAGGCTGTCTGCAATAAACGATGACTTAAACATAAAAACTCTGATGGAAACTGTATGATATTTCGATTGGGAATACTCTTACTCCTATCTCTGACTCTGAAAATTATCAATGCAAAGGACCAAGTAATATAGAGTGATTAAATTGAAATCCAACTTTATGCCAGATCTTGGCAATTATGCCACAATTCAAAAGTTCTTTAACACTGTCTGTGATGCACTTATCAAAATTCATCAAACACCTATGCTTCCAATCTGACTATGCTCATAAAAAAGCTTTGAAGAAATTAAATTATGGGAGGATTTCTGATTAAACCCTCAGATAAGGGAGGAAATATTGTGCTTTGGCCGTTGGAAATGTACAAATTATAGATCAGACGGCAACTATCTGTAAAACCACCTATTCGAAATAACTAACAACCCTACCATAGCATTTACCAAAGAACATCACACTTTAATCATGGAAGCAAGAGAAAGCAATGCCATAACTGAAAAAGAGCATAAGTTCCTCACTAAGAAAACACGAGAATTTCTACATTATACCTCTCCCAAAAATTACCCCACGAGGTAGACCATCGTATCTGGTAATGATAAAATGACTGAGAAGACCAGCAAATTTTTAGATTATAAATTGAGTCATTTTGTCACCAATCTAAATTCTCATATTAGAGATACAATGGATGTCTTGGCCAAAGTTGATTCCTTACTGTGGGTGAAACATACATACTCATCACGGCAGATGTGGAATCCCTTTATACTTTATACAACATGATTTGGGCATATGAGCTGTTAAATACTTTCTTGATAAAGTATGCCATGAACGAGAAAAAACATTTTTTATCTTGAACTCCTGAATTTTGTCTTAACTTACAATTTTTTCTGTTTAATAACATCTTTTATACAGACAAGAGGTACAGCAAGTGGGACAGCTTGTGCCCCAACATATGCCAACCTCTTTCTGGGATGGTGGGGAGGAGTTGTTTGTTTTTGGAGACGATTTTTTACAATATCATGACTATCATGATTATTGATGATATCTTAATTCTATGGTATGGTACTATGGAGAAATTATCCAGTTTCTTATCAGCCCTAAACAACAACAACTTATCAGACTAACAGCCCACCACGATCTCCAGGAGGTCAACTTTCTGGACTTGACAATACGCAAGGTAAATGGGATGTTGCAATCTAACTTGTATCACCAAGGATACCTCACCAATAGTATTACATCAGAACAGTTTCCATCATCCAAATATGAAGAAGTCAATCCCCACAGGAGAATTCCTACAATTACGAAGGAATTGTACTGATCGTGATACTTTCAAGAAAAGGGCCAGTGAACTGAAAAAACGTTTTAGGCAAAGAGGCTATTCACTGAACCAAATTGACAAAGCATACAAAAGGGCACTAAAAACGGAAAGGGAGAGGCTCTTGAAACCCAAATCTAACAGAGCCAAGTGATGAACAAGTCTGGTTCATCACTCAATTCAATGCTAGTAATAAGGGCATTGAAAAACAATTTACGTAACTGGAATATCATTACGAGTGATCGAACCTTAGTTGGTAAAATACCAAAAAGACCTACTTTCATACAAAAAGGCTCCTACACTGAGAATAAACTGGTATCTAGTCATTTTGCCGATAAAAGAAACCAGATACCTTTCTCGCTCTAAGGGTTTCTATAGATGTGGACACTGCAGCTTGTGTAACATGACACAGCCATTAGACCACATCTTTGATCGTTTCGCGGCAGAAAACATGAATTCAGGACATACTCCAATTGCTCTACCCATTCTGTGATCTACGTACTCATTTGCCCATGTCAGAAGAAATATGTCGGAATGACACCCAGAAGAGCTAAGGACCGTATTATTGAACACCTGCAAATAACCGCACTGCTACTTTGGAGAAACACCACCTTGATAAGCTTACCAGTGTGGCTCATCATTTTTTTACTCATCGTAATGCATCATCTGATGGCATAAAATGGCATGTTTGGAGAAGTTCCCCTTGGAATAAGAGGGGGAGACAGGGAGATAAGCTGCTCAGGAGAGAGAACAGATGGATCTTTTCTGAATACCTTGGTACCTGTGGTCTAAATGACAAAATCCAATATAACGCTTATAATTGAGCAACAATGTTCCAGAACAAGAATGATAGATGGTGCAGATATTAATACATACCTCATTTATCACTTGCCCTCAACATCGGAGCCGAGTGGACTCATGACATACTTACCTTTTATCACCTCCCATCACGATAGCAATATGTTATAATGCATTTTTGTAATTATCAGAGTATATATTATACTTACCTTAACTTACAGTTATCCATGATATATATAAACAATGATGATGGGAGCTACTTTTATTGAACTAGGTCTTTTCATTAAGTATATATATAATATATATATTATATATATATATATATATATACAAACATAGAAAAGATTATCAATGCACATTCCTAGGCCCCATACATATCATATTATCTGCACACTGCATACTTTATAAATAAAGGGGTTTTAGTATACATTACTGTGATCGCATGAATGAAAAGCCTTCAACCACGTCAAGGTAACCCCAGTCTGGAAGGTCCTAACATCTAACATTTCAATTTCTTTTACTTCAATTAGATCAGAAACTTTTGCATTTCTCATTCTTACACACTGGATCCATACACCAGGTCTCTCCCTTCCCCTCAGCCCTTTGGCTTTTTAAAAAATAGGGAAGAGGCCATCCAGTGCTTATATTTAAAGGCATAGGACCTCCATTAAAGGGGCGCGTGTTGGGGTGCTATTACCACATGGAGGTTGACACGCCTCCCAATAAACATACAAAAAAGAATTGTGGAAGCACTCCAATTAGGCAATTTACAACTACATTTAGTGGAAGGTGCTACTGATCTGGCAAACATTTATACAAACATAGAAAAGAAAATCAATGCACATTCTAGGCCCCATACAATATCATATTATCTGCACACTGGCATACTTTATAAATAAAGTGGTTTTAGTATACATTACTGTGATCACATGAATGAAAAGCCTTCCAACCACGTCAAGGTAACCCCAGTCTGGAAGGTCCTAACGTCTAACCTTTTCAATTTCTTATACTTCAATTACGATCAGCAAACTTTTGCATTTCTCATTCTTACACACTGGATCCATACAACAGGCTCTCTCCCTTCCCCCTCAGCCCTTTGGCTTTTTAAAAAATGAGGGAATGTTCATTGATTATCTTTTCTATGTTTGTATAAATGTTTGACCAGATCAGTAGCACTTCCACTAAATGTAGTTGTAAATAGCCTAATTGGAGTGCTTCCACAATTCACAAGAATTGAAAATGAAAATGAAATGACCAAATGGGCATTGAGTATATATATTATATATATATAATATATAATATATTATATATATATATATAATATTATAGATAGAGATATATAATATATATAGATAGATAGATATATATATAATATATATATATATATATATATATATATATATATAGATTATTATAGATATATATAGATATATATACATACAACTCAATGCCCATTTGGTCATTTCATCTGTTTGCCCCTTATTTAGGGACCAATGAAACCGTTCTTGTGATATTGTAAACTTTGTGATGGATGTGATAACAATCAATGACAGTCCCCTCCATTCTTCATCATCTATTTTACAATTTGTAATTTTTTTTGACATACTCCGTCTATTATCTGCCAAAGGCTATTGGACTCTAATATATTGAACTAATTACTAACTTTTCTAGTAATACCCATCTCTCTCTATACCATATAGGTAAGTTTAGTGCCTTCTGTTTTATTCCTTTGTATCTATGTCCGTCTTTTACCTGACAGTGCCGTGTTCTTATCTCGCATCATAGAATTCGGTCACTGTTTTCCGCATTAGAAAGGAGGCGTGTGGGGGTGTCATTATCAAGGACTTCCATATCAGGTGTTGAGACTAGCTGTGTTACGATTGTGTGTAAGATCCAAATAGAAAAAATGTGCATAGAAACCGTGAATAAGCATCTTGTCTGCTTTGTTGAGGCACATTGTTGAAAACAATTCCATCCTGATTCCAAGTGGCAGTCGCATTAATGTAAGAGCCTAAATGCCAGGTTCTAACCCTAGGGAATACAGGTGGAAGTTGGAATACCACACAGTCTGGCTAAGTAAAGGTACAACTCAGCCTGAACTGGTGAAGCACCTGCTATTAATAGTGGTGCAGATTCCAAGGTGCTTGTACCATTGAGTGTAAACATATAAACATATAAAGTTAAAGGGTACTCTAACCTTCTAATAAAAACAATTATTAATATCCAGCACCCACCAAACCCTAGTTTACTATAATTACTGTTGCATGTAACAATATGTACAACTCTTTTACTTTAAATCTTCTTGGTCGCTCCTGCGAGACCACCCCAAACTCCACGACGGAGAGGAGTACTGAATCTCTACCTGTCATGCCCCCTTTTTGGCTGCCACTCCCCCAGACTGCCCAACCACGCCCGAAACCACCCAAACCCTGTTTCCCCACATCCTAACACCACTTGCCTCGCCACTGCATGAAGTCAGTGACGTCATGACACACCGCTACGCCCCCTCCCCCACCCTGGACTCGAAGCAAGTGGCAAGGTGGGATGTCTGTATCTATCTATCTATCTACTATCATATACACTGTATGCATTTATAAATCATTGCCACATCACATACATTTTTGGACGTGCAAACTCCTATACATGAATAAACATTTTTAAATTAAATTAAGAATAGTAGCTAGGAGTTTTATTATTTCATTTTAAGTTTATTGATAGACATTTCCTCCAATCTCAGTAAAAACCTATGAAAATAGAAAAAAAGCCATAAATAATCATGAATGTTTAATATTTTATTTACAGACTACACTGTCCTTCTTTTGGTTTCTTGCAATTGTTTTTTGTCTTTTTAAGATATTTTGATCAGACAAAGTAATGTAATGTGTTTATTAAAGGTCATTAACACTTAACTGGAACTAAACCATTGTGGCATAGGGTCAAAACTATATTATCCATGCCCAGTCTGCTCCTTCAGGGCACTCCGTTTTTACTCCCTCCCCTATGTACATTGGTCCAGTCCTTTTTCTCTTTACCAGCTGTCCTCTGTGCACAGGAAGGCTCTCTTGACAACTGTCAATATCTCTGGTTTTCTTCTGGATGCCTTATACAGCTGACAGTCCCACGTTTCTCAAAGTGCCATTTTTTAAGAAGCCCAAAGTGAGCTTCCCCCTAGGGAACAGTTTGGATTTAGCAAACAATGTATTGCTTTTTATCTTAGACACTCAAACCTGTTCATTTTGTTATGAGTACAATAATTTATATAGAAACACTAGCATGCTTACATTGTTTCATAGGTAAATGCTTAAACAGTAAGCTATGGCAAAGACATGGGTTAATGGGAAGCAATTAAAACCCATTAACATATAGGATTATGTTTTGTATTGTGTAATGTGTTAGACTGGATGGAAGTTACCATGTGGATATTTGGAAAGGTAGAAACATAGCTATTGTGTTGAAAATGATACAAACAAGACGGCATTCACAATGGAATGTTTTCTGATCATAGCTAGATAAAGAGATTGGATAGAGACATACAGTAATTATATGGAATCCTAGATTTAGCTACTGCATAACAGACAGAAATTGTGCATACCCAGAATGTCCATATAATTTACTTTCTAATTGCCCTGTTTGTGTAATAAAATGGATTCGGAATTATATAAGTTTAGTGTTAGAATTCTTTGAGAACACCAAATGGATAGGTAGAATAAAAAATAGGAAGGTAAGTATATAAGATTAGCACATTCGCATCATATTTAAATGTACTGAAGGCAACCAATGTAATTGTCTAAAATACCCATATTGTCAGGAATGTTGATGTTTTTTAGTTTCACTCTCTCTATAGCACATTTTATACAGAGCGGTACTAATGTGGACTTATGATTTATGTGCATCCTTAAACGTAAGCATCACAGGTTGCTTGTAAAAGACTGTGATAGAATTTGAAAAGTAATACCTGCATTATTAGAGAAAAGATGCAAAAATTTGTCTGAGCTGTTCAATGACTCAATTTATCAATGGACTGATTGCCAGGTTGTACGATTCGGACCACCCGCCCAACACCAGCAGATATTTTCCGCCCGTCCTACTGATATGCCATGGATCGGTCGGTCAGCCGGAAATATCTGCTAGTGTGTACCCAGCCTTAGAAAACATTGATAACATCTGATTGGTTGCTGCAGATTAAGACATTAATGGGGAACTAAAATTAAAAACATCCATACCCAGACAGAGGACATAAAACACAATGGCCTCAACCCAGGGAGTACAATATCCGATTGTGCAGAATTTTAACTTATTGTAGTGCTTATATTTCCATAGGTTAGCCTGTCTAGTAAAGGGAGCAGATCGGAGTTGATAGAGGAGCAAGACTTTCTATAATTGTCCTCTTAGGGATGAGGACTAAAAGTGGATTACACATGCGATTTCCATTGCAATTGGCAACAGATCACATTGGTACCAGCCCCAATGGAACCAACTGATCACCCATACGCGGGCCACCAACAATATCGGCTCTATTTACTTTAACGTAAAGGGAGCCAATACCGAACGCCGGAGATTTTCCGTCTTTCGACCCACCCTGCTCCAATGCCGCCACTGGGCCCATGTAACGTGTTGTCGCATTATGGTCGGTTGGATTCGACTCCTACACAGTAGCCTCCTCTCTTCCCACACGGATATTGACCATGCGTACAAATCCACGATGTCTCTCTTCCGTCCGACACGATAGATGTCCACATGACTCGCCGCGTTGCTCCGTGTCCCACTACTCCCACCTACACCGCAACTCTCACTACACACGTTGTTACACTCTCCCACAGAGCGTGCACGGCTTCTTCGCGCCTTACTCACATACATAATAAGACAAACTATGTTATGCTCACTCTTTCTCCTGTACACGACGATGTACGTGTGGCACGGGACCCCTCTTCAAAACCAGTCTCTGTGTCCACAACCATCGACGCATCTCCCTTCTCTTCCCACACGCAGCTCTCCCTCTCTCTACCACAGTGGCACTCTCCCTGTCACATACTACGACCACACGCAGGTCATCATCTAAACAATCAGTGCCACACCATCACACACAGTGAATACAGTCCGTAACACCAGCACATCACTCACCCACACGCACATGCTGCACGCACTCCCAAACTCTCCCGCACAGGCGCGCACCACTACACCACACACTCTCCCACACATCAGATCTTTAAAGCCTGCAGGCTGTGTCTGTGATGGCGCCCTCACGGCGCCAGTCCGGCCCTTAATGCTAATCCTTCACGCAGTCACATTACCCGACAGAGACCACAGAACAAAGGAAAGTAAGTAACATTCTGTAGAGTTTTTTTTTTAAATATAAAATACGGTGAATTAGGGTTGAGGGGGGTCCCTACCACCACTACACAGCTCGCACCACAGCAGCGGTGCACTATATAGTTATAGTATTTGAGGTTAAAATAAAACATACGTCTATCCAGGTCAACCCCCCAATCTAGCACTATCCTCATTTCCTGCCTACCCTGTTGATCCAGAGGAAGGCAAAAACCCCCCCACCAAATATATGAAGGTTGGGAAAAAATTCCTTCCGACCCCCATAGTGGCAATCGAAATTTCCCTGGATTCAAACTCTTAACTTATGTATCAATACCGTCAGTCGTAACCACAACACACGGCCACACACACACACACAACACAGCACAACAGACACACACACGCGCCCACACACACACGCGCCCGTGCCGCGGGACACACCACGCGCCCACAAACACACACCACACACTCTCCCAAACACACCACAACACACACTCTCCCACACACACACACACTCTCCCACTACACACACGACACTCTCCCACACACACACACTCTCCCACACACACAGCTCTCCCACACACCACTCTCCCACACACACACGCACTCTCCCAGCACACACACACAAGCCTCTCCCACACACACACACGCACTCTCCCACACACACACACGCACTCTCCCACCACACACACACGCACTCCCCCACACACAGACATCGCACTCGTTTGCCCACACACCACCACACGCACTCCCCAACACGCAAACGCACTCTCCACACACACCCCCACACACACACACACACACTCTCCCACACACACTCTCCCTCTCTCTCACACACACGCAAAACTACACATAGTAGCGGAATCACACACTGTGTCTCCGCTTAACGACTATTCTTGGAATCTCAAATATTAGCTACCCACGCTCGTGTTAGATAGTCATGGGACATACCGTCATGTGCACGCAGCGGTTGACGAGAGTGCATATAGTTCCCGCCAACCCTTGACCAGGTGGAGAATGAACTACGCACATAATCGCAGACGGATCCACTGCGATAGGCGCCAACAATGCGTGTGTAGGAGTAGACACCTCCAGTGTACACCTGTCGCCCTCAGTCCAGGCTCGTCGAGAGTAGAAACAGCCCTCTATACAGGTATCCACTCTTGAACGCGACGCTAGAAGCTTTGGCTATCACTAGTGTCGGTGAAAGCGGGTGTCCTCCTTTGCGCATGAAGAGGATGTTTATGGGTTGTAAGGTAGTTGTAATCGGAATGGGCGCAAAGATGCCATATAATTCTTACCTGGATGTGAAGATTGGTAAGGGCCGGAAGGTCGTGAACAATGCCCCAGATGTTTATCTGGCCCGCCGTTAATTATTTTAACACAGTTACTCAATATCCCCATGCAAGAGCCTTTTCACAGCGTACATAATTGTAAAACTTTTCAGTCTTTTCTTCATATTCAGCTCCCCCAATCCCCGGTATTAATTTATTGTCATCTCTTTGAACCCTGTTCCATTTTCAAAGATGACCTTTTTTGTAAACAGGATTCCAAAATTGCACTGCATCATTCCAAATGAGGCCTTACGATGCTTTGTAAAGAGGGACAGAATAACATTTTCCTCCCATGAATCCATACCTATTTTTTACAAGACATACCATGCTGGCTCGGCGTTGCCGCATGGCACGCTTTGGATTTTAGTTCCAAATGAAATCAACATTGAAATTTCAATATTGTATGAAAAGTTTTATGTGAGGAGACGTTCCTCTTCCTCTTTAAAGAATGCACATAATTAAAAAATGTAATAAATAGATAAAATTAGGTATGAAATTATGCTGTGAGGTTCTCATTCATACAGGTTCATGGTATATCTGGTGTATTCCATTAGATCAACTGGACTTGAAGTTTAGTTCTGAAAGACGTTTCGTAGTCATCTTATAGGAACGCCCAGAGTAGGTGTTCAAAACACTTGCCACTATCCAATCCCGCCTAAATTGCGCTGTGATATGCTAATTGGGATTTTCCAGGGTACATAATTGCCACAGATTCTTGTACAAGTCATTCGGAATGAGAAAGCCAGGTCGCTGATAGCGAAAAGTCTTCAAAACTAAACTTCCAGTCAGTTGATCTAATTGAATACAAACAGATATAGGTAGATGAAATAGTAATAGAGTTATAAAGTACTTTTAAATCTTAACACCGGAAATGCACGTCATGTTTCAAAAGTCCTGTTTCATAAAAAATAACAAAAAGAGCATTGTATTGCAAAGATCAACAGAGTACTTCTGCTAACCCCTACAGCAATGTTTACCAATGTTCCTACCACAAACAGCATTTTTATTAGTCTTGCAAATTCCTAAATGGTTTATATATATTTTTTTGTTAAATGCATGGTTAAAAAATTATTACAGTTACTGTTCCTTTAGTTTAGAAACACACAATACAAAGTAATGGTAAAGCAGGCCTAATGAATCTGCCACTGAACGGAGATATCTAATTAGCCTCATTACTTATCACACTGGCTGGTCCGGGTGTTAGTTAACAACCCCGGACCCTTCGCTTCCGAACCATGGCAGAACAGAATCCCATTGATAGGAAGTTTCGGGTACTCACTGCTACAAACGCAGTGGTCAGGTGCAGCCTGCCCCAAACCCAGTGCTCGGTTCTCTTAACAGTCATCACGGACACGACTGTTAGTTTAGAAACCACCTATTTTTTAAAACACAGCCTGACATATATATAATAAATAACAAAGAAAAATAACAATGCACATTCTTGGGCCCCATCATATTATCTGCACACTGGCAGACATTATAAAACAAAGGGGTTTCCGTTACATTACGTGATCGCCATGAATGAAAAGCCTTCCAACCACGTTGAGGTAAACCCAGTTGTGGATAGTCCTAAACTTTTAATAATTTTTACTTAAATTATGTTAGCAAACCTTTGGCATTTCTCATATTTGCCACGCGGGAGCAATCTAGCAGGCTTTCTCACTTCCCCCCAGCCAACGGCGTTTAAAATGAGTTAGAAGCCAACTATCCTGTGCATTTATATTAAAGGCCTAAGGATTCTCCAATTTAAAGGCCAGTTGGGGTGCCCTTAACCCCACATTTTTGGAGGCTTGACCATGGTCCTAATAAATGCATTACAATGAAGGACTGTGGGAAGACACTCCTTAGGCTAAATTTACAACTATATTTTGCAGAAGTGCTATGATCTGGTCAAACTTTATACAATAATCAATGCAATTCCTGGGGCTCAATAAAATATCATATTTCTGCACATTGGCATACATTATAATATATATAATATAATATAAGAGAGAGAGAGAAAAAAGAAAAGTTCAGTGCACTGATGGGCTTTCCAATCCTATATAAGGCTTATTTCACAACCCCCCCCACCCCCCCCCACACCCCCGAATATTGGCAACATTTTCAGTCTGCGCACTTGCGTGTTGCTTGAAAAAAGGTCTAGGCACAGGAACAAAACGTTGCCAATATATGTTTTTGTTGGAAAGACCCATGTGTGCACTGAACATTTCTTTTTCTTGTTATGTGATTCAGGAGCACCAGGGCACAATATATATAATTTAACATGGAATGGTCAAACCACACCCTATGCTACTCCATGTGAAAGGAAGTGTAATCCAAAAAAAGTTTGTCTGCTACAACAGGATGTGATGTGTATGTATGGACCAGATACAACCAAGGCTCCTTATATACACCTACAGCCTGCAGGTGGTGTCAGTGAGTGATTAAAAGACAGGCATCCCTGCTCTCTATGGCTAGGAGGACAGAAAGTGATGAAAGTAGATTGTGGTGTGTGCTTTGGAGTGATATTGACTGCAACCAGGATCGTGTATGATAAAACCATGTGTAGAAGATTCTGTGTATAGGATCATGTTACTACTGTTGGGAGGTCGTATTGGACAGGCAATTTACCTTATTGGATTAAAAAACTCTGAGACAAACAGACAAGGTACACCAACTTAAAAAAGGACACCACAATTACAGCCTGGTCCAATATTTAAGAGTGGTAACAGGCATAGCAGGACAACACCATTACTGCCACTGTTATGTGGGGAGAAGAAGAAAACAATGTTTTTGTTATTTTAATCATGCAATACGTACTGTTAAATATAATTAAACTGGTTTATCTTCTGTCCTTTTACCTGCCGATGATGAAATTGCCCCAATTAGACTCCAGTAGCTCTATCACGTCCAATGCTAAACCTATTTTTAACCTGATCAATTTAATGGGGTGGTGGAACTAGGGGAGTGGCCTGATTGGCCTAGAACAATTTGAATATTAGCAGCCAATTATGGGTTTTGATTGAAGGGCTCGCTTGTTAGCCCTTAGCCTGTTGGCTTAGTGGGTGAAGCCAGGCAGGTATACAAGGATTTGCCCCTTACTACGAAAATAAAAAGCTTTGTATCAGTATTTAAAAAGTGTTCTCTGGATGAAAGAGTATATAAAGCTAAAACCATTTCTCTAGATAACCTGGGGAATTATAAATGTTTGGTTATATGTTAGATTATTAGGGCAATGTTATATAAGATGAGCTGGGAGGTACTTTCTTGTTTATAGTAATGAGGTACCTTCACCAATTGCCGTGGTGAATACTAATAAGTATGAACATAGAATGTCGGTTTGAATCACATGTTAGTGACTGTCTGAGTAACAGTTAAATTGTGTAAGATTCTTATCCACTTTATCCCACATAAACACACAGAAGTTCCCACTTTGCACCAACAGGCACACTTTTGCGCTGTGGGTGTGTGTAGGTATATATTATATATAATATATATAATATTTCTATAGATATATATTTATTTTTTTTTCTTTTTTTTTTTGTTCTTTTTTTTTTTTTCTCCAACCATTACAGCAAGCACGATTTTATTGCAGGGTCAAAACTTTTTATTAAATCCGTATACTGTGTCATACAATCTGCGACATTCGGGCAGAAGCCCTTTCTCAAGCAAAAAGACCACAGAGACTGAAACAGTGTTAATTAGTAAATCACTTATAAACAGTGACAGAAATTGATACATCAAATAGTAATTAGTAACAAATGGTAACACATTGCCCTCCAATGGTTATATGGGTAAACTACAGCATTCCACGTCATTGTTATAGATAGAAATGACATAGAGATCATAGTCTCAGTTAAGTCCTTGGGTTTTATGGCCCCACCTTAGTGAACCCACCACACGCTCTCTGTTTAAGTTTCTGTTGTCGTCACCCCCTTTTTTGGCATCAATTCTAAACATGCTCCAGTACCATGGAATAGTATTTCCACTGGCACTGTGACCATGATCAGAAAAATGTTTGGGTTACAGTTAGTGACATATTTCTCGATTGAATGGAAGGTTATGTTGTGTTAGACGCAACACTTGAGTTTATGGGGTCTCCCCCACATAGAGGAAGACCACATGGACAACCCCCATTAAGGAGGTACACCCGAAAACTGAAAGTGTGTGGCCCCCGTATTGGAAACTCCGTGTAGTGGGTAGGGTGCTATAAAAGTGTAACCCTGATAATTTTGGAAACACAAATGCAATTCATTGCACGGGTAAGTGCCCTCCTTTCTGACATCCAATTAGATGTACCTGACTTTTTCTCTAGGACTTCCCACCTTTGATGTAGATCCTATTGTTTATAGAGATGCCGACTCGAAAAATCCGGTCCGTGCGGGGATCCGCGGAATTTTCGAAAAAATCCGAAAATTCGAAAATCCCGCGAGCGGGAAACTGGTAAAACGTATTAAAATGAAAGTCGGCAAAAATCGCCTTAAAAAGGGTCTAAATAGTGATTGGTAACGTACACTTAACAACTCAGGGACCTGGGTAATGGCCTTAGAGCACGTATAAATGCCAACAAGACCTTAAAAAGTTACAGTCCGCAGGTGACTTTAAAAAACGGTTATTTTTCGAAAATACGAGGATCCCGTAAACCGAGGGATTTTCCGTAAAAAAACGAGGCTTTCGTAACTATGATAGTGCCATTGGTAAATTTGAGATAATGTAGCTTGTCCGTTCTTGAAAAATTACACGAATTACGTGGTTTTTACGAGTATTCTCGTAATTACGAGAAATGCTCGTAATTACTGGTAATCCTCGTAATTACGCGGACATCCTCGTAATTACGAGGATCACGGTTTTCGGATTCCCGAAAGTACGTAGATCCTAGTAAATTTAAGGAGATACTCGTATTTTCGAAAATTTTCGTTAAAAAAAAAATCCGCAGTCGACGTCGGAAGTCTGGAAAGTCCGGAAAATAAATCGCCGTTCGCGGACGGAAGAAAGAAGAATCCGCGGCGGTTCCGGGTTAGGGTCCGCGACCGGCCATCATTCTATTGTTTTACCCTAGTTTAATGAATAAGGGTAAATTTTGAAATATCCCTACGCATCCGGAGAAGCTCACGACAGTGAAAGTTTAGGGAGCTAAGAGACCATGCTTACGAATTACGAATAATTCAAAGGAGCGTAACCTCTGGACTGTTAAGGATATAGGACGTCGGTAACAAAAGTTAGTCTGTTCTTTTTTACCGTCCCCCTGCGTGTTCAAATCTCTGACCCATTTCGTTATCTTGCGCTAGAATAGTTAGGATCAGCACAACACACCAACCTAGGACATGACACCAACGGCATCTTAGATTGGACACATTGTGTGTTACGCACTAAGGTCAGCACAATTGCATAAATACCAGTACCTCATAGTCTCATCTACCAATCTATCAATCTTTTTAATGCGCTGACGGTATGCGCATTATTGGTGTGACGGATGTTGGCTGAATAAGGTAATAACTGATTACGGTCAGTGTGGTTTCTGAAATAAGCATGTATGGGATGGATTATGACTTTTAATTATATATATCCAAAAAATGTACATTTAGTCTGATTCACAGCATATTCAAACTTAATTAATGAAGGATTGGCATACCATTCAACTCGGCGTGAAACCGCGACAGGGTATCAAGACAACCCCGCCATAGACTTGATTTCATACAGCTTTCCTGAGAACTGATTATGTTTCCGCCATGTTGTATAACTTGGCTTTAGCATTGGGAGTAAGACAGACACAAGGAGTCAACGGCATTCAGATAATGGAAAATAGGCCCAGATATTATTCTTAATTCCCAAACAGATAAAGATCCACCTGGTGATATTAGAAATAGGATATTAGCCTCATGCTGTTATATGATCACAGAACGCACTCAGTGACTTTAATACCTTATAATTCAGTAGGGGATTACATATCATTATAATACATGAGTGGTCCAGAGTTCCGTATAAACTCAGTCTGGGTTCCTGACTTTTATATAGACACAGAACTCCTCAGTGACTTATAATATCCTTAGTTAATTTAAGTAGGGGATACATGATCCTTATAATACATGAGTGGTACCTCCGACCCCAACCATCACCTCCCCCTTCCACCCCTCCCCTCCATTGCTTTGCACTAAGACACGTGGATTGGAGGGCTGCAACCCTGTGTGAACACACATATATATATATATATAATATATATTTTAGGTATACTAGCAATCGTGGGTCGGTCTTTGCGAATCAAACATTTAATTATAGTGACATATAAACATTTTGAGTTTGAAACAGACCCACGAGTGCTTTTGTATATATATAAGTAATGACCCTTTTAACAGAAGTACCGGGTCCAATTATTTACTAAACGTGAGGGCGGACACTGTGGTCTCCAAACAAGTTGTTTTTACAGTTTTTAATGGAAAAGGCATTCCTGACCTTTCATCCCCTTTAAAAATGAGCCCATCAACCACCTTGTGCTAGCACAGCCCAAGATAGAAGAAATTCAATGACAACTGAAGTTAGGGGGAATAGGAGGTTCCCAAATTATAGTTCCTCCTTCTAATCTGGTGATTGACACAGTTCAGTTCAGGAGAAAGCAGAAGAAAAAAACAGGAAGAGATTGCGATTAACACTGCTAAAGAGGAGTGGTGGGTAAAACAAGCAATATACCGTATATACTCAAGTATAAGTCGAGGTTTTTAGGCTTTAAAAAAAGCCTAAAAATCCTACCTCGGCTTATACTCGAGTCACTAACTGAACCGGCAGCCGCACGAGTTCCTCCTTCTTCCGCATTCCACTGGGCTCTGTCTGAGTCACTACTCGGCGCGGGGTGGTCTGGGGTTAACAACGGCACCGAGTAGTGACAGTCAGCAAAGCATGTATGGAATAGGAAGACAGAGAAGCATGCTGCTGCCGGAGTTCAGGTTAGGAGGAGGGAAAGCGGGAAGCGTGTCTGCTTTTTTTTGTTTTTTGCCGGAGTTCAGGTAGGAGGAGTGTGCTTCTGCCAGAGTGCAGGTGGTGAATTCAAGCATTGCGTAATCTGTGTGGTTGGATCATTTTGGGACATTTGATTCCAAAATGTTAAGAAAGTAATGCCTGTACTCACTGGGAGTGGGGGGGAGGGTAGGGCAGTATTGGCCAATTAAGATGTTTGGAAACGTCAACTCCCACCAATAAGCATGCTGGGGAGTTGTAGTTTTCCAAAACATCTGGAGTGAAAGGAATTGGGGGTCAGTGGGGGATTCCCCTATTAATTTAAAGGGAAAACTTAATGCATTTTAAAAACCAATAAAGAACAGGAGAATGGTATGTATTTTTAAAAGATTGCCTTCTGATCTGTATGTTTGAGGCTTTAGTTGCTGTCTTTGTACTACTGTATGGGAATTATGACTATCATTAAAGGGAAACTAAAGCCTTTAAAAAACAATACAGAATCAGGAGTGACGGCAGTAGTGGTCATATTTTCTTACCCTCGAATACTCGGAGTCAATCATGTTTTACTATTTTTTAGGTTAAAAATTGGTACCTCGACTTATCCGGGGTCGACTTATATTCGAGTATTACGGTACATAAGGACATTGTTATGTGTTCTTAAGACTAAATAATAGTTATATCATATTAACAAATATTTAGATAATGACATTAAAAGTATCTAAGAAATTTCAGTAAGGCAAAGTACTGACATAGTCCCACTCCTGTTTTGTAAATGGATCTTCAAAAATGGAGTGTTAAGCCACAACGTAGGAAAAGGAAGTTTTACCGGGAGGCAATGGAACTTACAAGGGACCGTATTTATCATTCCCTTTTAGTGTGGTATCCAATGGTGTGTTAATAATAAGTAGATTGAGAGCGTGTTAGTGATCAAACATTTTCTGGGTGTGTGTTAGTTAGGAGTAGGAAGTGTTAGTAGAAGTTTGCAAGATTTATATGTCACTTCCTTTGGAAACACGTGACCAAGTCGTAGTAAAACCTTCTTCTCACTCTCACAACTCCAACCCCACCCTACCAATAGACAAAGCTGATGTTCTGCTGGAACAGGAGGGATATTAAGATCAGGATAGGCGACCAGTACATCTCCAGATGTTTGGAAACTAAACTCCAAGAATTCTCTAACTACAGAGTGCTTGTAGAGGAATGCTGGGAGTTTGTAGTTTTCAAACATAGAGAGATCTACTGGTTGCTATCCCTGATAATGATAGGGGGACGAAAGAAAAAACTTTCCATGCCCATTTCTCTGAGACAAATGAAGTGAGGTTTGTAATGGTTTATTACATTATGGTAAGCAATAGACCAAATTGAAGCCATGAAACCTATGTCCAGAACTGATAAAATGATAATAAGTTGAAACATGACAGGATATAGTACTGGGTTCTTGAACTCGATTTACTCCTAGATCCTATTGATCTATTATTGGTTGGAAATTACCGGGGGAAACATTGATCAAGATCTGCCACAACAGTTGTAAGTTTACTGTGGTGTTTCTACTGAACTATAAACACCATAACATTGTTACAATATATAGATCAAGAATAGAGATGGACCGGATCTGAACCCAGTTCCGTGACGGATTCGTGATTTACAGATTTTGCGGGGAATTCTTGCTTTGCAGATTTTTTCGAGACGCATTCGAAAATCAAGAATTTCAAGGAAAGTTTGAAAATCTTGTAAAAAAAGTATACAGTAGTAACTTGCTTGTAACATAGTTTGGGACCCAGAAAAATGGTTCTGGGGAAAAGACAATTAGATTCTTTATTAAAGAACACTGATTGTAACCAATTTGTTAGAAAGAATCTAATTGGTTACTATACCCAATCAGATTATTTATAAAAGATCTGATGGTAACTAATTCTGAATTGGTTACAATTAATTCTTCCAGAAAGCTACCAATCAAAATTTCTGAAAGAATCTTGACTAACCCCAATTCTAATTGGTTACAGCTTTTTTTCTTTTTGTTTTTTTTTTTTAGAAAGACTCTTATTGGGTATACCAATCAGATTATTTTCCAAATCAAAACTGGTTACAAGGAGATCTTCAAGAAACAATCTGATGGTTAGTAACCATCAGATTCTTTCCCAATCACAATTGGTTACATCAGATTCTTCCAGAAAGCATACCAATAAAGATTATTTCTAAAAGTATCTGATGGTAACCAAGAAGTATCTATTGCTATACTAAACCAATCAGATTCTATTCCAATCAGATTGTTTTAATCAGCGGTTATTTCAGGAAAGAGTCTAATTGGTTAGTATACCAATCAGATTATTTCTAAAAGAATCTGATTGCCTAACTAATTCTGATTAGTTCAATCAAGATTCTTCCAAGAAAGCATTACATAGGTTCCCTTCTGTGTAAAATATTAATTTAGGGATATGTTTGGAACATTAATAGACCAGGATTTCCCTAGGATTTCTTTTATTTTAACATCCTTGCCTTTATTTTTTTTTAAAAATCCCTAAATTTTCCAATAGTGTGTATAAAGCTTTTATATTCATCTGTATCCACTTCTAGCTAAACATACCACCACATATTTATAGCTAAAACATACACCCACAGATTTCCAAATGTGCACACTTTTTGCTAGTATATATAAATCTTATTTGACCCCATGGATATCTTAGAGCACTTAGAGGTATAATAAAAGGAGTTATAATTATACCTCACCAGATGAATGTCGTCTTTATGAAAGTTTAAACCATAAACTTTTCCGTGAAGGTTTCTTTATTGAAAGTTTAAACCATTAAACTTTCCCGTGAATGTCTTCTTTATTGAAAGTTTAAAACCCATAACAACCTCTCGAGGTCCTAATGTGTTTCGCCTCCAAGCCCTTAGTCACTCTTCTCATATAATTATATTGCAGTTTTCAACTCTCCTAGACTGAGGGTGTGCCTAAAACCATTAATTTAAGTCAAAAACTCCTGTGTGCCCATTTGGAAAAATATGATCTCTTTTGTGCGAGGTGGTTGCTGCCAGGGAGACCACCCACAACACATGGTCACCATATTAACCAACATATTCAATTAAATGGTAATATTTGACTGAGGTTAATATGTGGCCATTATGATGCTAGGATCGAAATAGTAACCACTCACAATTGGATTCCCTGGTCCTTCAGAAAACATCTCTAAAGAATGCAAACCCTGCGAAACGCAGATCAGAATCATTGGAGGGATGACAGACGAAAGAAAATTTGAATCCAAGATGCAGGGTTAATCAAGATGGCGGCGCAGTGACATTTCTAGCGTCAGAGCATTGGTGGAGTTGCGTGTGGTGTGGGCAGCCAATATTGGCAGTGAGACTAGAAAAGAAAAGTCCTTTTAAGGACCAGGAGTGGTCCAAGTTGTAAGCAGCGGGACACACTTATCAGAAAGGCTCCTTACAGCCATAAGGGATCTTTACAGAGCTATGGGGGGTCCTGGTTTCGAGCTGGCAGGACCCCCAACAAAGGAACTTCTAATTTCAGTTGGGGGGGTCTGGTCAAGCTGCAGGGACCATTTTAAGCCCCAAAAGGCACTTGTCAGTAACACAAGGGGCACTTCCTAAGTGCATGGGGAGATGGTTTTCCAGTTCCAAGCTGTGGGGGACCCTTAATACTCAAAGGCACTTGTCAGTGCTCTGGTGAGGTACAGGGCCCTGTATGTGAGGGGGGGCTGCTATTACGCAATCCTATCATCGGAAAGTTACGCCGCACCTTTATAAAAAGCCCCCATTGTATGAATTTGATGTGCTACAGTCCATAGCAGAAGTTCTTATTAAACACTACCATCTTGTTGTTTTTAAAGTTAGTACTACAGTTGTTTGTTTAGAGAAATCAGTGTTCCATGACCGTTATCTGCTTTCTCCGAGGCTTTTGCTTTTTTTTTTTTGTAAACTATCTATAACTTCAATTGTAACATACTGTAGTATTTTTTATTGTCGTAGCAAATTTGATTGTAGTTAAACACTTATTATATTAGGATATTACTGTAATCATCATAAAATTTACAGCATTTTTCACTGTTTAAAGTAAACTTTAGTATACACTGTACATTTTATTAGAGCAACTATACAAACAACTACTGCATTCAGGACTCTACTATATTTAATTTTTTCATTGATTTCGATGCTGGGAGTATTTAAAGTCCTGTGTATTTTAAAGGAATCATCCACTTCACCAACTAAAATGGAACCCGCAATTGCCCAGTTAGCCAATCTAAAATCAGTGCCTATATGCACTGGCTTCCAGGGTAGTATCTATTTGTGCAGATAAATATATTTCAAACACTACCAAAAGCAAACAATAATCTATTAAAATAGCACACGTCCTATATTTTCTACGGCATGCAGTTGCCCCTATGTACCAGGGAAGGAGGCCCAGTAAGCTGAGGGCAAATCCCCCCGGGCGGTCTCCAATGAAAAATTTGGGCTGCCACAGATGCTATTAGTAAATTATGTTTGCTTGAAAGGCAAATGAGGGCCTCATGCGCTAATGGGCAATGAACAGGAAACCTCTCATCCTTTCAGTCATTTAACAGTCAGCCCACCAAGTCCAGGTAGCAGTGAAGTCAGCCCTCCAGTCATTATCAAGTGTCATCAGCCAAGTGTTATCAGCACTCCAGATCATTAACAGTGTTGTCAGAACTCCGATTGATTAGCAGGTAAGTCAGCCCTCCAGTGTTTAGCAGTTTGCAGTCCCTCAGTTCTGTAGCCAGTGTTGTCAGCCTTCAGATCCCTTAGCCAGTGTTGCAAGCCCTCCAGTTCATTTGCAGTGCTGTCAGCCCTCCAGTTCATTACCAGTTGTGTTAGTCAGCCCCCGCCCGATTTATTATTCAGTGTTTGCCAGCCTCCAGTTTATAGTGGTGTTAGTCAGCCCTCCAGTTTATAGGAACAGAAACTTTGGTAAGTATAAATTCCCAGGGGTGAGGACTTAGTGATTAGGTCCTCCACCAAGGTGAAGATTTTGGGACTATAATTGTCCTTTAACCACATCAGACATTAAATATTGCAGGCAACAATGTAAAATGGGAAATAAGTGGTCTTAAAATTAGGCGTAAATTCAGGTCCTCACCCAGGTGAAAGATTTGGGACTATAATTGTCCTTTAACCACATCCCTACACTTAAATATTGCAGGCAACAAGGTAAAATGGGAATAGTGGAATAGTGGTCTTAAAAATGAGCCGTAAAAAGTGGTGTGACATTAGCAAAGTCGGATTGGTCAAAAATGTTGCGATCGACAGTGACAAGGGCCATTTGGTTGTATGTGCCCCTTCGGCCCAAAAGGTCCCAGTCCTCCCCTGCTAGTAGAAATTAAAGCAAATACAGGGAGATTCAAATAAAATTTAAAATGGTTTGCTAATTTGCCCCAGACATTAGAACTTATTAACATTTGAAAGAGAACATCTGATTGGATGGGGCAAAAAATTATCACTGATTTTAAACGATAAGAAACTTTATTGAATACATGTTAGTTTAAAAAATGCCCAGATAATTGGAAAACCCAGTTATTATAACACTAAGATTGCTATTATTTTGACAACTAAAGTAAGGAAACCTTAGTACAACTAACACTTGAATAAGAAGACAGAGCAGTTATATAAAGTAAAAGCAGTAATCTGTGCCTAAACTCTAATTTAATTAATTTGGGTTGCTGGGAAAATTTAATGACATTTTTATGGTGAACATGCCATTTGAGATAGAACTGTGGGTTTTAATATAATCTGAAGGTTAAAGTCTAATATGATATGGAGTATTTTTTTATCTCATTCTGATCTACTGGTAAATGATAAGTATGCAGCATTAACTGTAATTTACTGGTTTATTGCTGTTGCCCTAGCTGTCACTGTTGTTTTAATCTTGCTGACAAAAGCCCAGGGCAAGAAGCAAGATTGCCCTTTTATACTTCATGGCAGTAGGCAGAATAATAAGGGTGGCTAAATATATTGTGTATTCAGTTAGAGCAACCTGGACTTAAAGGGGGAGTTTAAGTTACCAAATACATATGCTTGAAACTAAAGAGCAGTATTTTTCCAATCCCAATGACCCTTAACCGGCACATTCAGATAGGGTCTGTATGTAAAAAAAATGCAACGAAATACTGGAATTCCCGTTTGCAGGACCCCTAATAGGACCGTTATGTTGACCCTTAACCCAGCTCCTGGGTTGACTTCAGTTGTAAGTAGAGATCGAAGCATGTTTGACCCATCCAAAGCACTCGGTTAGAAATTACTGTTAGGAACTACCAAGGAATTGGTGCATCTAGGAAAAAGAAAAGTCCATTAGAACTACATGCAGGTTAATAATGTCAGCAGGCAGGAAACAGCAAAGGTTTTCAAATCAACCGTTTTCAAAAAGGGATGAGAAATGTAGAATGAACTAGGTCAGTATACTCTGGTGTATTCAATTAGATAACTGGACTTGAAATGTAGTTCTTGAATACATTTCATGAATTTTTTTTTCAAGTTAAAGCACTTACATTTCAAGTCCAGTTATCTAATTGAATACAACAGATATACCATGACCTGGCTGAATGAGAACCCTTCACAAGCATAGGTACCAGTAACATAATTACAAACCAAGATCTTTAAAACTATTTAATTTTCTCCCTTTAAGTTTAGGTCTTGAAGACGTTTCACGGTCATCCGACTGTCTTCGCAATACAGAATGGAAGGTGTAGGGACCTTCTGAATGCAAGGTGTGGATGCATTGAGGATAAGAACTGTTCATGATGAAACTGCCCAGGGTAAGGTGTCATCAAAATAGTGGGTGTTGAACCCCCCCCCCCCATCTTATTCAGGATGGTTTGCTTCATTTTCACACAAATGGCCTCCTTGACCACCTCTCTTAAACCCAGTCAAGTTCCTTTGCCAAGATGTTGACATTACAATCTCAAGGAGTCCTTCTTCTTATATGACAGGTACACGGCTAAGTCCTGACCCGAGGATTGGCGTCTTTGTGCTGGGCTATATGTTGGAGGTATGTTTGGTCTCCCCCAATAAAAAGTAGAGCACTCTTCACTGCACTGCATATATGAGTGTTGCGTCTTGTGGTTCGGTTCTGGGCTTTCGGATGATACCATTTGGTTCCATTTGGTTTACAAGGTTGGGTTTTTAAAAGCAGACGGGAACAGTGTTTTTTAGAAAAATTCTTCTAATTTGTCAGAGACCCCCTGCGAACTATGAATGTACATATTCTTTCCCTATTTGCTTTCCCCTTCATGTTTTTGGGTCCACACAAAGTGTTTTTAAGGGCTACTCGAGATTTTTCATTCTTTTTCCTTTGCCTCTGTGATCGTGGGAATGTTATTAGTCTGTGTTGCAGGGCTCATTGAGAACCCAACTTGTAATCTAACGGGATGGTGGGAGTCAAAAGCAAATTATGATCTGTTGTGTGTTGGTTTTCTGTAAACAGCTACTTCAGTTTGCCATTATCCCTGCTCTTCAAGCCAAGTCCAAGAAAGGCTAGTTTGGTTTTTGTACCCTTCCCTTGTAAATTTGATGTTTTGGTAGACCACGTTAATGTGTCTTTGTTTCTGTGTGAAGGCTTGTACTTCCTTTGGGGATTTTAACCCAGGGGTCATCCACATATCTGACAGTGGCTGGGTTGATATGCACATTAAGGTTAAGTGCCCCTCGTTTTTCTACCTTCTCCATGTAAAGGTTGGCCACACGATGGGAGACACTGGAGATACCCATAGCACATCCATGTTTTTGCTTATAAAACGTATTCCGGTATTGAAAAAGGTGATATCAGGGCACAAGTACAGTAAGGAACACACCTGTTCCTGGGTTGAGATTCAGTTTGCTGGTAAGAGTGCTCTTGCCTAGCGATTTTATTTTCTCACCATTTCAACAGCCCCTGGTGAGTATACAGGTGAAGTGTACAGTGTGAATGTCACATCATAGGACACATAGTTGTTTCTGCACTCGTTCGGGACCGAATGAGTGATGAAATGATGGCAAAATTCAAGCCCTTAGTGAGGGACTTTGCAAGTTCTGGCGGGTCAGGGTCCTGTTAGAAAGTTCTCACCCTTCCTCCTTGTTTGTGAAAGAACACTTCCCTCCTTTTGTATCCAAGGTAGTTGTTCTCCTTTGGGGCTGTTTCTGGATGACAGAATTAGAGAACTTGTTCTGTTGCCTTTGTTGACCTGATATGTGCTGAAGAAAGCTGGTTGCTTGTTGGTGAACTCCATCCTTTTCCCAGATGGGCCACGTAGCTGTGAGGCCAGGTTCTGTTCTAGTTGACGTATGTTGTGCAATTTAACGCATCAACTGAATGTGTCTGTTGTACCCATTCATTGAGGAGCGGTTTTTGAGGGCCTTTTGAGTATCTGTGGCTCTGATGCCTTTAACTGTGGAATCCAGAGGTATTGTGAATGGTAGAACTTTGTTGTCCGCATCGTAGTTAAATAGTAGGTGGTTTTCTGAAGTCTGCCAATTTCCTGCTTGTCTTTCAATTGCCATACTAAGTTGTGTTGGGGTTTTTCCCCAAAATGATTTGAAATATGCTTGTGAAGGTTTTATTCATCCAGGATTATTTTTGTTGGGCCCCAAAGCCTCCTAACAGCTATATGGCATAAGGAGTATGCAACATGCAAGGCAAAAACACTTGCATGTTTGTTGCCACTTTGTGTTCGTATCCACTGAAAGCATAACCCCGAGCTTTCAATAAAATAATTACAAGCAAAACATACACACATAATGCCAATGTGCAACTATGGGCACACTTTTGTAGTATATATATTATAAAATGTCATTATATATATATATAGTAGGAGAAATTACACATTACATTACATGTACATGTACTTTGGTATCTATAGAAAGGGCTATACAAATGTGGTTTGGCTCCTTACTTCTGCTGAATGTTTTAATCCGTTTACCATAATAGGCAAATAAATTTCTATTCACATTTCCGGTTTATGGCTTTTAATTCTGCAAGAAAATGTGTGATAATGTTGGTGTCATTCTAATGTATCAAGAATCACTTGTATCTATCCCCATTTGGTATGGAGCAAATGGGATAGAAAAGCCCAAAGGCAGATTTCGTCTTTCTAAAATACAATATAGTGCTTAGACACTTTCTAGGTCAAAATGTGTAATCTAATACCAAAAAAACACTGGTTTTCTAAAAACGGAGGACAGTCAAGGCTATAGTGTTGAAAAACCCCCTCTGTAAATTATATAGTGGATAAGGCAACCCCCAAATGAAATAATCTGGATATTAGAGTCACCAAGGTGTTTGTGACCATTATAAAAAGTACGACGGGCGCAGGCCGAGTACCCTTTATACAGGCAAGGGGAAACTCCAAGGTTGACCTTCTAATAACCTCTTTAATTACAGTGGGGGTGCATATTTATTATCCCTACCCTTTGTGGCTTTTGGTTTCCTTCTCCTCCTGGAAATGTAGATTATTAAGGCTTAATGTACAGTTCCTCATGCATAACAAAGTGCAAAAGGCAAAAACCCTGCACTGATATAAATGTGGGGACAGCACCTACTTAATTTAATTTAAAGTGTCTAGATGTCTCACCTGCAAATACCAGGTGGTGCTACGAGATAAATGTTAAACCTACTTAACCCCCATGTCCTAAAAACAAGAAACTCTACCAGCACTGCATCCACTTATGATATTGAATAAGCATTAAAAATCACCATAAAATAATCACCATACAAAAATCAATTCTGCTGGATGCCATTAGAAGTGCATCTCCCTGGAGAATTTAGCCTTTAACTCTTCCAATACCAATAGTATTTACTGTAACTGTAACCCTGACGGTTTATATTTAAGCAGGAGATAACTGGGTAATACAACTCTGTGTACTAATGGTTGCATCACCCAATACAGTTATAAATGATATTCTGGTAATATTCTTAACTTGCAAATATGCATTTAAAGGGCATGTCCCCCCCAAAACTATAATCCCCCCACCTACTGGCCCCACCATGTAGTGTAGTTTAATCCTTACCTCACATCCCAACTCCATCTGGTTCTCCTGTAGTCCCCCCCCAAAGTTCCAAAAACTGCCCACCAGAGGCTAGCAGGTCCATATAGGACACTGCCTGCTACCTGGCCCCCGGAGATTCCTGCAATGCGTGCTGCAGCCCTTCTCCCCCCTCCCCTCCCCCCCTCCCTCTCCCTCCCTCTCCTCCCCTCCCTCCCGTTCTACATCCCTCCCCCTAGCATTAAACCCCCTTATATTCTGCTCCCCCATGTCCCCCAGCCCCAACCGCATGTTTGTTTTTTTTAAAAGCTCCCCAAACTCTTACTTACCTCTCCTCTTTCCTCTGCTGCACTGATGACCGGCAGCCGCGTCCGTGATTGGCTGCCGCTCAGCCAATCACAGACGCGACTGCCGGTCCCGCCCTCTGCTTGCATTCTCGCAAGCAGAGGGCCCCAGTGCGGCGGAGGATCGAGGGGAGGTAATAAGAGTTTGGGGGCTTTTTTAAAAAAACAAAACATGCGGTTGGGGCTGGGGGACATGGGGGAGCATAATATTAAATTTCTATTTTAGGGGTGGACATAGCCTTTAAGGGGTTGATGCGAACTGACAAAAAAAAAGGCTGTCAAATGGTGGCTGGTGTATCATTGGGTTTTACACAGATTATGCATTGTTTGCGTAGCACAAGCGATGCAATAAAATTTTCCTAGTAGCATGAAACTTAACATAAATTGTATTGAGCTGTAAGAGCAGCGCAGGCAGCGCTTACCTTCCTGCAATATACTAAATCTTGTAAGTGTTGTACATTGCGGGATCTCGGTAAGGTAAGTTTAAAGGAAATTAAGTATTGCATCATCCTGTAAGTGTTTAATAGATTTTTATTAAGATATTTACATTTTAAAAATGTACTATTACATATCCGAAAGATCAATAAAGAAGAAATAGCATTTACAGGGAGATTCAATAAAGTTCTAATCGTTAAAAATAGTGCTAATTTGCTCCAACCAATCATTTGAAAGTTAACATCTGATTGGTTGGGGCAAAACTAGCAACTAGCACCATTTTTAATGGTAAGAACCTTTATTGAATCTCCCTAATAGTATACAAATAAACCATGTTTTGAACTAATGTGTTTTGATGTGTGCGTTTTTATATTATTATAATATATATATATACTATATATATATAAAATATAATTGATGAATAAATATCTGTTTGAAATACTTTAACGAAGTCCCGTGAGTGCTATCATTATCCATTCTTAATATATATAATATATATAATATATATATATATATATATATAATACAAATACAAGAAATGTAACTAAAGTTAAAATGGATACAGAGAGAGCAGTAGGGTCTGGTTCCCCCAGGATTGAACTTTAGTATAGTTAGTATTTAAAGTTGAATAAGACATCCGTACATCCAGTCCAACCCATCTAGCAATATCCTCATTTCCTGCCTAACTGTTGATCCAGAGGAAGGCAAAAAAACCCCACCAAATTTATGAGGGGGAAAAAATTCCTTCCTGACTCCAAGTGGCAATCGGAAATTTCCCGGGATCAACTATATAGTCCTGAGCACACCTCACTATCAATTAACAAATTATTTTTAACGCTTTGAACTACATTGAGTCCCTTCTGATGAAGGGACTCAATGTATTTCCGAAACGTTAAAATAAATTTAATTCATTAATGAGGTGTGCTCAGGACTATTCCTTTTTTTGTGTATATATATAAATATATATATATATATATATATATGAAAGAAAAGAAAAAATGTAATTTTAATTACTTTGCTGTAATCCTGTTTTACATAAACGTTAACAATGAAAACTTTTTAACAATTCAGTGGCTAATCCATTCAGCTGTTTAGAGAACAGATGTTTTTTTGCAGATCTTTGGTAAGCAAAGGTTTAGTATCCTCTCCTCCCTCTCACCCCCCCTTGGGATTTGGGTAAATTGTGCATTCTCTCCTCCTCCCTCACATCCCCTTCCTTCTCCATCCCTCTCTTCCCCCCACCTCTGTCTCCCTCTCCTCTCCTCCTCCCTTTTCTGTGAGTTGGCTGAGCAGGAGACACAAGTAGAAGCTGGGCCTGAAGGAAAAAGCCTTCTAGCCCTGGTGGCCATCCTGCCCCTGCTGTGCCAGGCTCAAGAAACTGAAGAACAACGGTCCTGCCATGGGGCATTTGATCTATACTTCATCCTGGACAAGTGAGTGCCAGGGAAAGAGTGTGAAATGCTATAGAGGTTTTTAAAAATGTAGGGTTGTATGAGAGAGGTGTGCATTGGGCGTAAGAAATTAAGAATATACATTTTTAGATGTTGGAGACAGCTGGAAGGGAATAAGGAAAAAAAATAAGATGTAGCTAGCAAGATAACACAGTAGAAAGAGAAAAGCATGGTTAAAATGTGAGAAACTCAAACAATGAGGGAAAACATGAAGAACAGTGGAGTTTCATATGGTTCTACTCACGCAAAATGAGCATTAAGGAAAGTGACATTTGACAGAAAAATGGGAGACTGAGTTAGTTAAAGAAATGGGCTTAAGGGTAAATTAGAATACACTGTTTAGTGTGGGACCATATGCTTGTTAGCCAGAGACGTCATGTGGAATAAAGCATAATGAAATGAGCATAAGGATTCATCACAGGATGTAACATTAACTATTGATAGCCAAAAAATAGTTTCATGTAACTATGCAGGCAATTCTGGTCTATCCAAAGTTTCTTAATTTTCCCATCTAGAAATACAGTTTAACACTCTGAAATGCGTTTTACCAGTTTTCTTTAAAACTGACCCGCTATCTCATGGAAGCATATGCCCTCCAAGAGTTAGGGCTAGCTAGCAATAAACTTTCTTTGTTGGATTCCTTTCCTGGTGACATGGTGCTGCCATCAGCGGCTGTGCGGTGTGTGTGAATGTTTACACACAGTTCCAAAACCTCTACACAAACAGGAAGGCTGTAAGTCATATATAAAAAAGAAAGTTTATTCGTGTAAGATTGCTGATAAATTCTCTGTGCCGTGACCATTTAGTGTACATTGAGCAAACATAGAGATGTTAAAAATGAAATAGAATTGTGGACTTTTGCAGTTGAAAGCATCATACTCTTCATGTCTTTAGCTTAAAAGTGCATAGTTTGGCTTATGACATGCATTTTATTTGCTGCAGTGAGGGCACGGCCACACTCGGCGCCATACATGATCGCATACACAATCGAACGCAATTGCGTGTAGGATCCTGCTGTGTTTGCACATGCGATTTCTTCTTTTGAGCACGAATTGCATGCAATTGCGCTTTAAAATGGTGATCACATGCAAATGCATATTGCAAACGGAAACGCAATCGAAAGCATTGCTGCAATTGCTGTGTTAGAAAAAAAACCCATGTGCAAACGCATGCACAATCCAAATAAAGTGCGCTAGTGGTGCCTGGCCCTGAAAGTGTTAAATTTCCCTTAGTTCCTCAGTAAGGTGTTTTAATTAAATATGATACACTGAATGAAAAACAGAACTTATTTGGGCATTGTGTCTACTTATCGTTGGTAAAAAAAAAAAAAAGCAACAACTTGTATAGGAATGCCATAATATCGGTTACCCTACTGTGTTTCTGTTCAGTAAGTTTTTTTTAAATGCATTGCTTACTGCAGTTTAGTGCTATAACAAACTCAATTAAAGCCAATGCGGAAGAGAAAAATCACTGCATACAACTGCATGAAAATGCATAACAAAGTGCAAAAGGCAAAAACCCTGCACTGATATAAATGTGGGGCAAGCACCTACTTAATTTAATTTAAAGTGTCTAGATGTCTCACCTGCAAATACCAGGTGGTGCTCCGAGATAAATTTTAACCTACTTAACCCCCATGTCCTAAAAACAGAAACTCTACCAGCACTGCATCCACTTAATGACATTAATAGAATGCGATATATATGCGTTGCAGTTAATCAAACACTTGTGGACGGAATACTGAATGCTGAGTTATATTCTTATAAAAACACACACAATACAAATTTACAGTACCCCCGTGTATATGAAATCACAACACTCTAATCCTGAAGCAGCTTGTAGGTTAAAAGTCTCTCCAATATATCCGGCTAGAAGCAATCCTAAGTCATCCACATCAATATAGCAACAAGTTAATAAAATTCGAACCAACTGTAGCGACATAAGATATAACTCAGCATTTGTTATTCCTTTCGAAGTGTTTGATTTTGCAACGCATATATAGCGCATTCTTATTAGTGTCATTAAGTGGATGCAGTGCTGGTAGAGTTTCTTGTTTTTAGGACATGGGGACATCTGTGTCCCTATGCCCAACAGTACAAAATGCTTAAAAGCACATACGAATGCAAACACAAATGCGAAAAACTCATACAAACATGGTGGATCTTTATGCGTTTTTTTAATATGCATTTTGTAGTATGAACACATGCAATTCCACATACAACAGGTTGGGCGTCATTGGTGGTCTGACCCAGTGGATCACAAAGGATGCCTGGGTTGCCACACATATGCATTATCACCCAAAGCGACTGGTAAAGGGTATGTCCACCCTTAAACATGATTTTAATATGCTGCTCCCCCATGTCCCCCAGCCCCAACCGCATAAATATTTTTTTCAGAAAGCCCCCCAAACTCTTACTTACCTCCCCTCGTTCCTCCGCCGCACTGCCGGCCCTCTACTTGCGAGAATGCAAGCAGAGGGGCGGGACCGGCAGTCGCGTCTGTGATTGGCTGAGCGGCAGCCATCACGGACGCGGCTGCCGGTCATTCAGTGCAGCGGAGGAAAGCGGAGAGGTAAGTAAGAGTTTGGGAGCTTTTTGAAAAAAAAAATATGCGGTTGGGGCTGGGGGACATGGGGGAGCAGCATATTAAGGGGGTTTTGCGCTAGGGGAGGGATAGTAGAACAGGAGGAGAGGGAGGGAGAGGGAGAGAGGGCTGCAGTGCGCATGGCAAATATCAACCGGAGGCTAGATAGCAGCAGAGACCTGCTATCCTCCTGGTGGTGTTTTTGAGACTTTGGGGGGGGGGGTTTACAGGAGAACCCTATGGAGCTGGGATGTGAGGTAAGGATAAAACTACACTACATGGTGGGGCCAGTAGTTGGGATTATAGTTTTGGGGGTGGACATGCCCTTTAATCTACTGCTCATTTTGTCAGGAATGTGTGTGGAATCGCACATGTGTACAACCTTATTCTGAGTGGTGTGTGTTGCTTTATGCCTTCAATCCAGTTTTGTTTTGGTTAGTATCCAGTACCACCCTCCCTGATTAATCTGTGAAGTCAAGCATGCTCAGTAATCCCTATGGGGCAGCACTAGGAGGGGGAATTTCCCTTCATGCAATTCACACATCCCAACTGTCACCATTTCAATTACAGAAAAACTGTACACAGCAGAAAAGTATTATAATAATGCACATGATGTTCCAGTTTAATACTCATATTATATAGACAGCCAGCATTCTTTTTTAAGTTTTGTTCAATTGTATATAAGGCCCACTAAAACAATTTAAAAAAGTACACCCACTTTATTATTTATTGGAAGCCAATTTTCTTTTTTTCCCATCAATTTCTCTCCATTTTTAATTTTTTTTTTAGGAATATTCCTGCTTTGATTTTTGTGTTGCTCCACCTTCCTGTACCCATAAACGTACAGCGTCCATCCATGCAGCATTGAATAATACCTTAGATATGCTAGATATATACTTAGATATGATAATCATTTTAGTCTCACCTGCAATTACGTGTAAGCACATTGGCATTCCTAAATGTTTTATATGTATCTGCTGTTATGTATTTAATTTATCTTGTGTATTGCATTACATATTGTACAGTGATTTCCATGTATTAATCTATTCACATCAGACCTTGTCCCAATGAGCTTCCAATCTAAGCACTCATGCATACAAATTATCTTGTAAAATATCTTGTAACGTACGTTCTCTGGTAGCTATGGGGGAAACGTGAAGGGATCTCTCCAGCCTGTCCAGCCATAGCCAGACCCCATTTTCCCCCAAACCCATTCAGGTTATTAGGTTTTATTAGGTTTGTTCCCTTAAAGGATAACTATAAAAAGTTTATTTAAAAAAAAGTTCAACTGAAGAGTACAGGAGAACGGGATATAGACTGGTAATTCCTAACTCCCAATGTTGTTTTTCTGGGAGGACACCAACCCAAAGAAAACTGATTCTGACATCTTCCTCCTGGCTTTAGCACTATTTTAATACAGGAATAGTCCAGGACTAGTACTGTTAGAGCTGCGTTCCTCAACAAAATGAATTGTGAGGTACAAATAATTAATCTAACCTCCCTGCCCCAGGTACTTTCCATTTTTAAACAGTCACATAGATTTTACTATATCAGTCACATTTCTATATGTTAGACTGTTCCTTTAAGATAATCTAAAGTGAGTTATTAACAACATCCTTTACCTTAAAGTGTGCCATAAAATTAGTATTTCTAATCCTGTGTGGCAGTAGATTTTGCTCTATAAATAATTTAGTCTGAAGAGCACTCTGACTGCTCTTTACCTTTCTGCCCCTCCTATTATTTACCCCGGCCATCTATTTGTGCATGCACGCCAATCATAAAGATAGGAAGGATAGACCTCTGCTGGCATGTAAGTCTGTCAGTGTATGTGTGACTATTTTATGTGTGGGTTCTGCATCATAGGGTAGGAATACCCGGTATTGTCAAATGCTTCACTTTAGTTGCTCTTTAAAAGGTAGCAAAGGACAATAAAACAAATTCAAAATTAGGTAATTCCCCATGAAACTGCAGAATGTTTAACTTTTAAAATGCTTGCAGTTGCCTAAAATGTGATGATACTCCCCTCATTTCCCATGCTCCTCTGCTGCTAGTAACCCTTTCCAGGTAACTGTACTCAGACTCACAGAAATGTATCATAACCACAAAGGACCACAGTAAAATTTCTGTGGTGTGTGTGTGTGTGCACATGCCCAGGCTATGCAGCTTCAAATATTTTTTAATTAGCCACAAAACACAGACGTTTATGCAGCTGTAAAGAACCCTTATAATTTTTATAAGACACAGGATTATTGTGGACATGAGGTCATATCCTGTGCATTCATTTAAAAGGGAAGCTATATGATTTTCAGCTTGAAAATAAGCAGGAAATGCAAAACAGTATTGTCTATATTTTATGGCAATAATATAAACATTTAAAGGTGCACGCCTTGTATGAAATTGTGATCATAATAGACATATATGCACAGCCCCCCCCTGAATATCACTACTTGAACCTACCCCTTCTTTCAGCAACCCCACATTTTACTGGTCAATACACATTTTTTTTTGTATTATATAACTGATAATTTATAGAGATGGCCGAAACTCAACGGTTTCGTTCAGTTTTTTTGGATTCCCGGATCTCGAGAAAATCCCAAAGATCGGAAAACGAAATGTTTTGGTTATTATCGAACGTTCAATGCTATTTTCTAGGATAGCATTGAAAATACGTTTGGAAACTATTTTCAAGTTTCCGATCGTATTTTTGAGGATTATTGAATGTTCAGGCTATTTTCGATAATCCTCGATCGTGCGATAATTATAGAATAAGATCCGAAGTAAGCCCCAAAATGCCCTTGCCAGGGTCGCAAGGGCATTTCTAAGTGCCGCAAGGGCCTTTATAAGGGCCGGGAATGGGGGTCCCAGTTCGAGCTGCGGACCCCTAAGCAGGACCCCTTAAGCCCAAAGGCCCCTTCCAAGGGCCGCAATGGCACTTATAAGTGCCAGGGAAGGGCCCAGTTCGAGCTGGCGGGACCTCATAAGCCTTAAAGGGCACTTCTGAGTGCCGCAATGGCCCTTATAAGGTCCAGGGAAGGGGGGTCCTGGTTTGAGCTGCGGGACCCCTTAAGCCCCAAAAGGCACTTCTCAGTGACTCCACTGGAGGGTCTCTCCAATCCCACCCCCCAGCGGCCCCTCCATCTCCTCCACGCAGCATACGGGGCAGAAGGCTGGGAGAGGCTGCTGGAAGGGGTTGTGCGTACACCCCTTGCCCCGACCCCGGCGATCTCAGATGTTTTCACCACTTTAAAGTTGCCGGATTGAAATGGGCGAGATTAACGCTGTGAATCAGTTACCGCCACTTTATAAATAGAAGCGAGGAGTAACTGATGCAATGTTAATGAGGCGTTAACTTTTCACGGGCGGGTTTCGCCCTTTTATAAATCTCGTTAAACGCATTTTGCCGAAAATGGCAGGAAACTCGGCCACGAATATATGCTCCTATAGGTTTTTTTCTGGGTCCTGAAACATATTTATACCAAGTTTCAGCAAAATTGTCCTAGCCATTTGGAAGTTTTACTGGAACATACATACATTGATTTTTATATACTGTATATAGAAGATAGATATGTGCCACATTGAGGGATGCAATATTAGCCAGCTAATCTTTATAACCTTCCAAAAAGCGATAGAGGTGGCCTGCGAGATTGTGAGATTATTTGGGAGCAAACACAAATAAAATCATCTTAGGGTCATCAAAATATTTGGATGATCAGCTTTACAGTGATTTTAGTTTAGTGTAATATGGAGACTGATAGAATTGCTGCATAAAAGTTACTTTGCTAACTAACATAAAAGTGTTGTCCATTTACTTCAAGTTACACAAAACATGTTGTCAGCAGAAACATTTGCTCCTGCTGTCTATTAGTGCAGCTGTTCACTCAGTCATTTGTAACAAAACTCTACACTGACATTTATGGGAATTAGTTCATTACCCTCCCACAATATGTAAAATTTTTAGCTAATACTAAAATGCATAAATTACACAATAGACTATTATACATATTTTTACTTGATTTTAAAGAACTAAATGCTTCCATAAAAGAAAGGAAATTTTATGCTTTAAAAGGAAACTGTGGTATCCATACAAGTGGCCTTTATTAAAAAATGACACCAGGATCATGCTTCTAGCTGCAGTCTATCCAAAGTTACAGTATATAAGGGTGGTTTGTGCAGTTAGCACTGTGAGCTGTGACATCAATAGCATTTAGGGCTAGGCCCCACTACACAGCGCACGAGGCACACATTACGCAGCGCAACTGCAATGTTGGCGTGACTCGTGCATGCTAACATCCGCTTCACTGCGCTTCCTTTGTTGTTCCGCCTATGACAAACTAAAAATTAGTGATCGCTGCGCTGCAAAGATAGGCAAAAGTGCAACGCAAGGCAGCTGACAAGTGTGGCCTCTTACATAGACCTACATTGCCATGCGCTAGCATACATGCTGGCACAACCACACCACGCACGGAAACCGCGAGAAAATACCCTAGTGGGGCCTAGCCCTTAGGGCAGTCTAGAAAGTGTAACTTTACAAGCCTATAACTTAAGATCCAGAGCTGGAGACTTACTCTAGTCTTGTTTAAAAGGTACTTTTAAGATTTGGAAATTTTGAAAATAATCTGTTTTTTTTCATGGGCTTTTGCTAACTCAAGCTGTTACTAGCAATTTTTGTGTATATAGTGATAATGTACCCCCTACTGCCAATATAAGGATATTATAAGTCACGAGGAGTTCCATGACCATTAAGGGTCAGAGATCCTACAAGGCCCCAATAAAAACAATCCCTTGCACATTTTTTATATAACCATGATTATACATCTTCATTAATAAACCCAAGGTTGATATGCAGGAAAGAATCACACAACACATTCTCTACGTGGCAAAATATGGGAGGTCCCTTTATTAAACGAAAAACATATATTTACAATGGCAGAGTCCCTTCTAAACTAAATGCGGTCCTCCTCCCCCATGCTCGGTTGGTATTACCTGACTTGATTGACCCAATCATTCACCGCCCTTGTTAGCTGAGTCCTCCTCACATCAGCTGGCATTGACTGGTATCCTGGCTTGATTAGCCCAATCATTCACTGCCCTTGCCAGTTGGGTCCCCCTGCACATCAGCTGTATAAATCACACCCTCATCCGATGAGTCCTCCTGCACATCAGCTGGCGTAAATCACGCCCCCACCAGCTGAAACCCCCTGCATTTGGAGGTGTAGACAATCAGATTTTCCCTTTGTCCATTACCTACACAGGTTCCCCGTCGACTTGGCCCACCTTCTTGCAACCTGAACGCATAACTCAATGCTGCTGGTAGGGCCCCATAATTGTAATTCCACGGCACTTTTAACCAATTTTGGGGAGGGTGGAAAACAAAGAGAAAAGGTTATCTCTGTTCAAACTTTACCACAATCACCTTATGTACCCAAAACCCTCCCCTTCTTTTCCTGCCACTTTCTAGCCCCAACCCCTTCTTTAACCTGGCTCATGTAAGGGGATCCTTTGTTCCCTTCTCCAACCCTTTCTCTCTACTGAAATTAGAACTAAGGCTTGAGGCCTTCGTGATCCTGACCCTTTCTTGCGTTCAGTCACAGCTGCCTTTGGCAGTTTTCCCCTCTTTTTATAAAAAGGAAAAGGTTGCAGGCTGAGTGCTTTATGCAGGGCACAGAACTCTGAGGTCCTTCAATCCTAGTAATTTACAGTAGGGGGTGCATTATACAATGTAATCCACCCCCAACAAACTTGAAATAACCCTAATAAATATCACTAAAATGAAAAATAAGTTCCAAAACAGTTCTTAAAACCCATTTAACCTCCACCTTCATCTCACTGTTATCCTATATACTAACCAAGAGGTGTAATATGCATGGATCATGGACGCATAAGCTTGAGCGTGCATCTCTCCGCCACATTTTTTCCAAGAGTTTGATACTGTTTAGTGGTTAACAGTCAGGAGTACCGTATACAGGAGTGCGAGGGGAACCATACTGCATCCCATACATAGTGACATGTACATATGACAGATCAACTGTACCTATTTATTAATAACTTAATTACAGCTAAAATTTGTACACAGCTCCTGTGTGTTTGACAGCTCCGGAGGAGAATGATTCATTTGAAACAGGACTTATAGCAACATCTGTCAAAATAAACTTGGTTATCAAACAGTTTTGGTCTGAAGACAAGCATGGAATTTAATTTTCATTTTTGTATTCAAGTTCATTACTTATATAAGAAGAAAAAGGGACATGTGCTTCCCCTTACAGTTCCTGCACCTGGGACTGGAGTAGAAGGGACAGTAAGTTTTTATTTGTAACTAGTAATAGAAAGAATATTGTACAGGGGACAGAATTTCACTCACACTGTATCCACACTGGCAGTGGGTGGGACTGAACACATTTCCTCATGGTTGGGGCTGAACACATGGTTCAAAAAGAAACTGTCTGGGGGGCTGTTTCTAAGTTTTTTATGCACTGTCTGGGCCTTAGTTTTAGTGTGGGAATGGAGAATAATGGGAACTGTAGTCAGTGGGGACATTTGTTTTGTTACTTTTCTGTATGTGTGTATGTTTCACAACACACACACATGCATACAAAGTTTGTATCTGTGTGTGTGTGTGTGTCTGTATGTATGAATCTGTGTATATCTGTATTTATGCATGTTTGTGCCTGTCTGTATGTGTTTATCTATGCGTGCAAGTGTATCTATATGCCTGCAATTGTATTGTATGCATGTGTGCCATGGCCATTTTATATTTATCAGTCTGTATTGTGGGCATATCTACCAGTTCACCAGCCCTCAAATTTACCAGCTAGTTAAGACAGCCCTCCAATCCACCAACCAGTGTTAAATCCACGGGCACGTCCACAACCCACACCCACTTCCCCAATGAAGCCACACCCACTTTACCACGTGGCGCATGTCTATAGACACCATTCAAAAGTTTTATCAGGTGCCAAAAAACCTAGGAACACCCCTGCCAAGAGCTACAATCACTGGTGCAAAGGAGTTTAAGTGGAGTTAACCCCATTAAATTGGTTATTAACTCTAATTAACCTTTAGACAAAGCAAGATTCCACTCTCCAAAACTTTTTCAAATTTTAAATCTGAGCTTTAGATTCTGAGAATCATCATTTGAAAACACAGCATTTACATTTACAGGGAAAGACCTGTCACTACAGAACAGAAATTATAATATGTACCCATGCCTACCTTTGCCTGCCTGCCACACATCTTCTGCAACATTTAAGAAAATTTAAGAGAAAAGAATAAAGGGGGAGGGAGTAGATGTGTAAGCAGAGCAGTGTCCATGGTGAGGCTGTGCAGAAGTTATAGTGTCGCAGACACACTCAAGAAGGCAGCGGTAAGGGAGGGTGGAGGCAATTAGGAGTACTCACTAAGCATTAATAATTTAATGACAAAGCAAGACAGATAAATATTTGAGTACCACCATTTTACTTGTCTCAAGTTGTAGTTTCAGGAAATGTAAAGTTGTTTTAGTGAGTTAGTACTCATTATTTCTATTTCTAAATAATAATGTCAGTAATATTTCCTTATCCCCCTTTTTTTGTTTAGTGTTAAATGAAATGGTTCTGTACAAACATATTTTAATATATTACTGTATTAAAATGCAAGCAATATTTGATTTCTTGCTGTGAAAAACACATTTTTACTACTGACATTTTACTACTGACTGACTTTTGTGTAGATTGGAAAAATCAGCGTAGATGAGTATGCAAACAGGGAGGCTACAACAAGCTAGATTGCTCTATGGCTAATAAACATAGCACCCTTCGCCCTGTCGCCCTATCATTTCACCTATGACACTAATGGCCTAAATTGCTGTTTTGTTGGCAATTTGAAAGAGTTGAGGAGCTTATAAGCATAGATGAGGGATACAGACCAAACAGCAGTAAGAAAGTCTTCCATTCAATAACTGATTCAAACGAGGTGCAAGATTAAACTAGCTTGAAATTTCCCTGGTATAGTATAGTATGTAATTGAGGTTTATACGACATACCGTATACACTCAAGTGTATAAGTCGATCACCACTACTGCCTTCTGATTCTGTGTTGTTTTTAGGCTTTAGTTGCCCTTAAATGGACAGCAGATTACCATACATGAATCCCATACAGTAATAGCCAAATCCAGTACCGTAACCTCCAATTCCTTGGCACTCCAGATGTTTGGAAACTACAACTCCCAGCATGTTGCTGGGAGTGTGCAGTTTCTAAACATTGGAGTGGCAGGTTCAGTAAACTTTTAATTAAGCTTACCATCATTTACAATTCTCCTGAACCCCATATAAAGGGCCTCTGACCCCATATAGAAAGGACTCTCTCGACCCCAATAGTTAAAAATGTCACCTGAGAGTTGTAGTTTCAAGCTGTCATTTGCACTGCTAGCAGCTGTTTTTTGCCCCAAACTGAGGAGACCCATCAGATTTACAGCATCCAAATAGCAGTGACAGTGCTGAGTGAGTCCAGCAGCCAGACTACAGGTAGCAGGAAGTGTAAAGGCAGATCAGGTCTGTAATTTTCTATGCAGGTTAACACAACGCCACCTACTGTTTAATATCCGCAATTGCAGAATTTGGATCTAAATTAGGACTTGACCCTAGTATAAGTCGAGATTAGGTTTCAGGCTAATTTTAAAGCCTGAAAAATTCAACTATACTCGAGTATATACGGTACATCCATCTAGTCCACTTATCAGCAATAGCTACATTTCCTGCATAACAGGAGGAGGAGTATGAAGGGGAAGAGAGAGAGAGAGAAAGATCCTTGATCGCTTGTGTCTGGGACAGTCTTCCACTCACTGCCACTTTCGTAACTAGACAGATCTCTACTCTACAGGCAATGGCATAACTACAAATGGGTAAGGGGGGTGGGGCTTTTTTGAACTACTGACGCTCAGTACTGGTGTTTAAAACATCTGATCGTGCACACCTTTACTTTTGACATGTGATCAGCTATTTAAAAACTTCTGATCATGGTACTAGTAGGGGATTGGGGTGAAGAGGAGCCTTGCTCAAAAGCTGCCAGGGGGGCAGGGCCCCTGCAGTTTCATCCCTGTCTGCAACTATAAATAATATCTTTAAAAGGGAATGTATACCCTTAAACAATAAACTGGTCACTTGTCTTATTTGCCCTATCCACAACTGATATTTGTTGCATTCTAACAAGATATTTATAATAAGAAATGCCCCGTTCTCTTCCCTTCTGGCAGGGTTGCCAACTTCTGCACCATTTCAGGTTAAAGAGGACTAAACCCAAATTTTTAAACTCCAGAATCTGAACATATACCCTCTAAAACACCAATAAACTGTAAAATAGCAGTACAGTAAAAGTAAACGTTACCACTTGAAGAACTGAATGAAATAACTGTTGCATGTACAGTGACTGGCCACATCCCTGACCTCAGTCACATGCCCCTTGCCAATTCTGTCCTGTTAAAGAATTGGCTAGAGGCTACTAGTGGGTGTGACCAACTGTATCAACTTCCTGCAGTAAATTAGGACGAGCATGTGTAAAGAACATAATGGTCTGACCACACTGTGCGATAATGGAACAATGGGAAATAAGACATGAACCTCATGTTACAAATTTAAATTTCTCAACAACCATTTTAGTATAGTATAGATATTTGAGGTTGAATAAAGACATAGGTCCATCCAGTCCTACCCATTTAGCAACATCCTCATTTCCTGCCTAACTGTTGATCCAGAGGAAGGCAAAAAAACACCAAATTTTAGAAGGGAAAAAATTCCTTCCTGACTCCAAACACTTTAAAGTGAGACACTGATTACTGCTTTTAAACAATGGGGTCTGCCTTCCAATTCAATGTTTTCTCATGCTTTAGTTGTCTTTTAATGTTAATTAACCTGAAATGCTGCAGAATGTCCCATAACCCCTTTTCTGCTTCCTGGTGTTTCTAGTTAGCAGCTGTCAGCCATGGGCATGTATGTCCAAGATTAGTTTCCATGTCTTTATACTTGTGGGTCTTTATATAAGAAATAACATTCTTTTAAACCAGACAACCTTATTGTTTCTAAAGTAGATTTATTGGTTATGGTCGTTTCTGCTCCATTTGTACTTGTAAACTATGAATAAGAATAAACTTTGTCTTGACCCACTAGGTCTGGCAGTGTTAAAAACCACTGGACTGAATTCTACACATTTGTAGAGAGCCTTGCTGAAAAATTTACAGGTATGTATCTATTGGAAAATGTGATTTGCACATATAATACTGGTACATAGAACTGGCATTTTACTACAGTATGAAATTCTGTATCTTTGGTTTAGAAACACAGCAATATGATAGTTATCCAATGTGTGATAAATGTTTTCAATATAAATTATATTTTTTATAATACAAAGTGCTTGTGTAATATTATGTTTAAATATGCTTGCAGCTACAGCTGCAAGTAGACAATACCAGAACCTGTGTGTCCCTCGTGTCCTGATCCTGAATCGAACAAGCTCAATTGCTTAGTTAATTTGTTTTTTATGTGATGGAAAGATTACGCTATCAAGCTTCCTTAATGGAGCCACCTGCCACCGGTCCGTTTCAGATGGTCGCATAATGCAGGCAATACAATTAATAAGTCTAAAGCATGGTACAAACATGCAACTTTTCCTCCTGACCGACAGTTCAGCTCTTGCGACTGGTCTTCCAGGAGGAAGGACTGACGGTCACGGCAATAGTGGCCAACAGTTTTCCATGACCGAGCAGGCGGTCCTGCCGCACGATCGAACGTAGTTTTCTGCCATGTCCGGTCATCCTTTCGTCCGATTGGGAAACAGTCTGGGGACAAATGGTCAGTCGGACACGGCCAAAACCCCTACAATTATTTTGGCCTGAATGACCGAACTATTGGTCGATCGGACCAAGATATTGCATGGTGTTTACCAGCCTTAAAGCCATACCACTACAACTTACCTCCTTACATTCATGCAACATCCAAGAACTCAAAGACTGTTGTTAAAGCGCAACAGCCTTTAAATAAGGGGATGTGGAATGCTGCTACAGTGGTGCCAAAATGGGGGGAAGAAGCAAACAACACTCAAATAGGATCCGTGGTAGATCCTATAAAAAGACCCCTTTACCATAGCACCATCCTATGGTAAAGGATGTCATAGGCACCCTCAGATACCCGGTGCATCTGAGGGAAAAACTTTTCATACTTCAACAATATTCAGAGCATCATGGGTCTTTTTACTAAACAAATATTTACTGTGGTAACATCTACGTGTTTTCCGCTACGGATTCTAGCGGTCCTCATGATGTGACAACATCAGATGAAATACAATTTAAAAACACTCCCTTCATAGTGGTCCTCCCCCATTCATCAAACTTAACCCTAAGTGTACAGTCAGGATCCCTATTTGACAGTTAGTATAGTTCATGAGCTAAAAATCCTAATAATAATAAATAGTGGATAAAGAAAATATACATATAATCTGTGTTGTTAATAATAAGTGACCAAATGGATAAAAAGTGCAATAAAATTATTACATACTAAAAAACAATCCCACCATATACCCTTAACATTACCAGTTTCCATAGATATTAAACTCTAAAAACAAAAGATTAGTGCAGATAACAAAAATCCAATTGTTATCGAATCCCCAAAAAGTTACAAGTTACCATGCAGAGCAATATATTGAATGGGTTTTAAACAGTACCATTATAATCTAATCTCATTTAGGCTAAAATGTATCGAAAATTATATTTTAAAAAGAATGTATCCAATGTATCAAATAAATTTTTGTCAGCATAGTATCCTCCAAAAAAAATGATAAAATTACACACATTCAATGCTATGGTTACGTTATACAGACCATGAAAGAGCACTAGGACAATCATAGCAGGGAGTATTATAATAAATATAGTAGAAAAATATAATTTTGAACCAGGCCTCCTTATTGTGACATTTTGTTTTTGTTAATATTGTTAAATTAATATTTAGTGTAAATACTGACAATCTTTGCTAATATGCTTTGTCTCATTGCATTTCTTGATGTACTGGATTCTGGAACAGCCCCATGCTGAGGATGTCTTTCATTGTCTTCCCTCTCGAGCAACAACTATACTGAAACTGACGGAGGACAGGTAAACCAATTAGAAGTTACAATTAACAGTCAAAATTATGGCTACTCACACTTAATTTAGGCTACTTATGCTCCAATGCCGCTTTACTCCATCTCACATGGAAAACTGAATCACCAAAAGATATGCAAATGGAGGAGAGCCAAACGCAGTAGTTAAAGTGCAACAATAACTTTAATGATGTGCAAACATGTTGTTGGCTAGTGTGCTCCTTTATCAATGCTTGACAAAGGAGACACTAGCTTCAAAACATGTTGCACATCATTAAAGTTATTGTTGCACTTTAACTACTGCGTTTGGCTCTCCTCCGTTTGCATATCTTTTGGTGAAACAAATTAAGTTACTGTGCCATCATAACCAGTGCAGAAGATTCCAAGCATACTGTAAATCACCTAAAAGTGAAACAATATCCATTGAAGTGTTACAACTGTACAAGATTACCACGGTATCTTTACACAGCTACATGGTTTCTAGAGCTATCTCCTCCACTAATTTGACTTTGTTGTAGGGACCTACTGTATTGAATAAAAAATAGCATTAATTTAGTACACACTATTTTCCCCAGCCAAAATGGAATGGCTTCCCAGATTGAAAGAAAGCTAACATGAAGTCAGGGTTGGTGCTTGGTAGCCTTCTCTTGCTTTTAGTTTTTCCTTCTGGTATGGTTAGTTTCAACATCTAGTATTGACAAGTTTACATGCTATGTAATTTAGGGGGCAAGCTCATAGATATATGCAACTGACACTGTAATTTCCAATATGTGGAACATCTGTTAGGAATTGAGGTCCCGAGGACGAAGTTCACTGTACCTTTTAGGAGGAGGGGCTGTCAGTAGGCTGGAAAAATGGCTGGATAGATGGTAACTGGAACAACGGCTGGAAACAAGGGCTGGATAGATGGTAAATGGAACAATGGCTGGAAACTGGCTGAAGAATGGTAACTGGAACAATGGCTGATACAGGGAGGCAGAACAAGGCAAAGGCTGGAACCGAAGGTGAGGAAATGCTACTAGGCAGACAAACAGTCTGTCCGGTAGCAAGGACTACGAATAGACACTCGCACCCTCTCGAGTGCCTATTTGAATCTTCGCGCCGATCGGCGTCCGACGTGGTGACGTCACGATGCCGACGTCCGGCGACGTCACCAATCCCGGAACGGCGAGGGAGCGGGCAGGTAAGATCCTTACAAAGTCTGCTCATGCCCTTCTCCAACTCTGCCTGCTCCATATCTAGCCCTGCTCCAGTCTGCTCAAGGACCATGCTATTCTGAGGTTTGAATATTCTCCACCCATAGGCTTTTATCAAACTGCAACTAGAGATGTGATTTAGGTTGAGGCAACATTGTATCGATTATGAGCATGCCTGAAAGGGGCAAACAATCATGCATTAATGATTGTGCTTACATTCCAGTGAGCTTGTGCACATTGCCATGTGTTGCGATTGTGCAACGTTCGCATAGAAGCAACATGCATTGTGTTGAAAAATGCAGATTGCGTGCGCTGCTCAATTAATGCATCACATGCACAGTGCATGGCACCCACCAATTGTGCCCACCTAGTGTCTCTTTTTAAAGCAAAATTGGATCACAATCACGATCGGATAAAAGTGCAGTAGTGTGGCCTAGCACTTAGGCTCATTACAGGAAAGACTGCAGGGTTTTATTAATGTATGCCTTTGTATCCTTTCCAAAATGGAATTTATTGTAAGCTAAAAGCCTGTACATAATGTGGGAAAGAATTGCAAGGTAAGCGGACATTCAATATATTACAAAGAATCAAGACTATGTGGCCATTCCCCCCCCCCTGCCCCCTGGGTTTAGGTTGGAGCATGCTCACTGGCTTCTTTACTGCTGAGAAATTCTAATTAACATACCAGAAATACAAAATCAACATATAAACCTTGACCCTGTAATCATTTTCAAAGACCGGAATGCACAGAAGCTGTCTGTTTACACATGAATACTAAAAAAAAGATAGAGGCAGTGGTACGCAATATTTTTTGATTGCGTGTTAAAAAAAAAAAAAAATTATTCTGTAGAATTGCACCATGCCTTGATTTCCTTAAGGCCAAGGCCACACTACAACACACCAAATTGCGCACACAAATCGCGAGCGTTATCGCATGCAATTGTGTGCACGATCTTGCGCGTTTCGCGTGCTATTTTGCCATTTTCCGTTTATGGAAACGCATGCGTTAACACACCAAAAATGGTGAAATCATGCATTACAAATGGATGTATGCAAAATCGCGGGAATTTTTGCGTTCCTGGCGTGCGCAAACACACGAAAACACGTGGCTAGTTATGGCCTACCCTAACTGTTAGAAATTGTTGCAAGGTGTTTGATCAAAAAAAACAAAATCATATTTCAGGCTCAGTAATTACTAAAAGATAATATTAACATTTTTGTGATAGGGCCTGCTCCAAACGAAATACCCAGCATTCCACTCTAAAGGTTCGTACATACCCTCAATATGGTCCCGACCCGCGACCCCCGATGCCGATGCTACCCGCGATGACGGCCATTCACCCGAGAATCGTCCGTGTGTTGTTTCGGTTAGGCGGATCAACGAACGCATACACATGGACGATTCTCGCCCGAAACGGCCGTCGTCACAGGTATCGGTCGGTGTCAGGGGTCGTAGGTCGGGCGCACATTGTGCGTGTGTACAAACCTTAAGCTGTTATTCAGCTCTCTTGCATTTATAAGGTCTCCCAACATACCTTCAAAATCTGATTGTTTAAATCTTAAGTCTGATTGGATCTTAGGTATCGACCAATCAGATTTAGGGGTGGGTTTAGAATACATTACATAGTGAGTGCTAGTTTCATTTAGAATTTAGTCTGGAATATTTTTGTTTGTGTTCATCTGTGCTGAGAAAGAAGTTTGCTTTTGGCTGGGTTGGTTGAATATACAACGTTCAGTTCTTGTGGCTTCTAATTCAATGCACAGAATTTTTCTGCCTGTGAGAAAAACTGCTACAACCCCCCCTCCCCCCTCACGCACCTAAATGTAATATTACCGCATCTTCCTACAACTCAACACTCAATATATATTACTCTATTGGAGATATCATTGGAATCTATTTCCAGCATTTTTCCTCGGAGACAACAGGGTGATTCAATAAAAGTTCTTATCGTTTAAAATGGTGCATTTTGCCCAACCAGTCAGATCTTATTTAACATTTGAAAGCTAACATCTGATTGGTTGTGCAAAATTAGCACCATTTTAAACGATAAGAACTTTTATTGAATAACACTGAAGTTTTTAGGCTGGGTACACACAGGGACTTTTTGTCCCGACGATCGCTCTCTACGAGCGGGCTCATTTGCACATAAGTTGACGCCCTTATTTATAATTTATAAAGGTGTGATTTTTTTTTTATTTGTGATACCAACGCCTTTAACGTTCCGTTGCTGCAAGCGTGGATTTACACTGGCTGCAATGTGGATTTGACCTGGCCCATACAATACCATTGCGGTATTTGGTACCAAATAGTTTACGCACAAATGTTTGTCCATTAATGGGCGCGATCATACTTTGTTCATAACCTGTGGTATCACAGGTACTGCAGATTTTAAATATGCCCCTGGTGTCTGAAATCAACCAGATAATATATTTTCTTTCGAACCATGTAAAGTGTATCACACCCTCAAATCTTTTTGTTAATGTAGGAAACCCCAAGGTAACCCTTAACACCAGCATGATTTCTCAAATATATGCAACATAAAAAGACTTTACCTAGCTTAATTCCCCTGGCCTCTGGCTGCTCTGCAACTCTCGGAATGGAATAGTAGAATGGGCGGGACCGGAAGCCATGTCTGTTTGATTGTTGAAAGTCAGCCAATCACAGACGTGGCTGCCGTCAGTAAAAAGAGCGGAAGAAATGAGGTGTGGTTGTTATTTCTGTACATTTTTTTGATAATCATCCGGCGTTTAGGGTAGGGTAGGGGGAGGTCCCCACAGTGTATGAGGCTCTTTGGTGGGGGTATGAAGAGACACAGAGTGAGATCCAGAGGGATGGAGGGAGGGGGGGAAGGTCTCCTACTCTTCAGTTTTCCACGGACTTGGACAAGACACTGCAGACAACCACAAAAGACAGAGATTAAGGTAATGGATTTTTTACACATTGGGGCCAGCAGTGGGTTAAAATTTAGGTTTGGGGTGAACATGTCCTTTAAGCAGGTACTGGACAAATATATTATGATATATGATAAAGAGCTATACAGTACAATAGGCAGATTTTATGATTACGGTAAATAAACTTGCCATTGTCTTTTTAATGTAATTTATAGATGTTATCTCTCTATTAATTTGTACTAGATTACCCATGTTGGATTTTGTAGTGCATTCTGAAACAATTAAATAGAAGTATTGATTTCTTACTGCAGAGAAGCAATTCAACGTGGTTTGCAAATTTTGCGCTCAGAGGTTCCTGGAGGGATACATTTATCACTGAGGTTTTAAAAAGGTTGTGCATGTGTTTTATGTACTTTATGGTAAATTTGCTGTTTGATCTATATTGCGTATGTATTAATGTATTTATGAAAATACATTAATGTATTAAATGAAAACTAATGATCGTGTTTAGTGTAATAAAAATTAAAAAGTGCTTGCACTGAAATTTCACTCAGGCCAACATTTTATTTGTTGGAGATTAACCGTGGATGTTGGGATCAGTGGATTTACCACCAGCTGCTCACTTTCAAATGATTTTTTTAGGAAAATAATCTGTGTAATTCTTTAAAAGACACAATCAGTCAGGCCAAAATATTAGCACTAAATTTGGGCACTAAACTAGCAATTAGATTGATCTAAATTGTTGCATGATATATCGGCCCATGTGTACCAGTCCTAACTGTCCTAACAACCTGTATTCATGACACATTTAGATAAATTATTGTATGAAGCTCTTCTGTAATGCTTCTTGTAATTTCTTTCATTTAACAGGCAATGAACAGATTTTTCATGAAATCTGGAGGTGACAAGGTTTTCCTATTTCTTTGTTGCAAATCAAACTTTTTGATTGTACAAATAAACTATTAAAGGAAAGTGTGGTCTCTATGAATGGAACATGTTATACCTTTCAAACAAAACTAGGGGCATATTTATAAAGTCATTAAATTTTTCTCACTTGTTATCGCCGTGCTTTTTGCCATATTTGGGACTTTTTCCAATTTCTAAAGCAGCTGTAACCAGTGGGGAAATAGTCATTACCTACCGCTACCTTCTCATTTATATTTTTGCCATACAGCGCTTGTGGTAACTAATCGATCATATTTATAAAATGGTGAAAAGTGTTTCATGGCATTAAAGGGTAATCTATACTCGCCCTGGGCGTGCCTATAACACCTCTTAGCAACTATGCAATCAACGCCCTTAACACTTGGCTGTGATAGTGCTAATTGGGATTTTCCAGGTACTAATTCTGCTACAGATTAGTTGTACAAGTCATTCTGAATTGGAAAAGCAGTAGGATTGACTAGCAAAACGTTTTCAAGAAACTAAACATCAAGTCCAGTTGATCTAATTGAATACAACAGATATACTGCATGTATAGTATAATATTATATACTATTATAATATATATTATAGTATTGTACAGTTTTGCATAGTATAGTAACATTTAGTACTGTAAAGTATAGGTATAGTTCTGTATAGTATACTATAGTACTGTAATATAATAGTATATTATAGAATATTACTGTAGCATATAATATTAATTATTATTAATCATTTAAAATTGTATTGACTTTGTTTTTGCCACCTCAAGGTGTCCGTGCTGCCAGTGTCATTATTGCTCTAACAGATGGAGAATTGCAACAAAACTCAGTTTTACTATGCAGAACAAGAAGTGAGTACAGTCAATTATTACAAAAACGCTTCCTTCAAAATAATCTTTTAAGAGCTAAGGGTATTGAAGATTATAGCAAGCAATTTAAAGCAACAGGCAGAATAATCTTACACTAGTAAACAGAAAAAAAATACACACAATTTTATAAACTCAGTATCCAACATACCATAACATATGACATGTTATCAGTAAATACTAACACCACCCACAATACCTTTTATAATTATTACACAGCATACTATGCCCACAGATGTGCAGGTTTTGTTTTTTTGTTGTTTATCAGCTACTCAAACAACCAAAGGAAACAACTAGGAAGCTTTATAATAAACCACTTGTTAAAATAAATAAGCAATATAAAAGGCAAAACACATTCAGGAGCTTCAATAAAAGTTCTTATAGTTTTAAATGGTGCTAATTTTCCCACCAATCAGATCTCATTTAACATTGAAAGTTTATCTGATTGGTTTACGGCAAATAAGCACCATTTTTAAATGATAAGTAGGCTTATTTACCCAGAACCCTATCGCTCTGGTAAATGTCTTGATCGCGAATTAATATCACATTCGAGAACGTGGTAAATCTTGAAAAGGGATCTACTCACTGCGGGGTTTTATGCCAGCTATCGCTGTCGTTAAAATCAAGTGCTAAAACTAGCGCTAATATTAAATCGCGAGCATCGGATGCGTGGTTGTCTTTTGCGTAAACCTGCACATCCACGCTAATATGGAGTGCTTTAACTCCAGTGGCTTGGGTAATTGGCCCCAAAAAACTTTATTGAAAACCCCTGATTGTATGAAAAAAAGAATTCAAATCCAAAATTCAGTACCAACTCTGTCGGCGAAATGTATAAAAAAATACATAATACTGTACAATCATTTTAATTAAAGTAATAGCATCAACCCAAGAAACCATTAGGAGGGTTTAGGGTAAAGGATTCTTCCTTCCTACTTCTTTTTTTTCACAAACCTTTGTACTGAGTGATCATTATTTCTGTCACAAAACTCTAGAAATTGTAGTTGTTAGTAGTAGATTATTTGTTTATGTGTGAGTAAATTCGTCAAGCTAATGGATAACAAAGCTGACAATAACATAGTACAGGTATTATAGATGCAAATGATGCACAGAACTAATTTATAAAAGTCATGTGAATGTTTTATTTCCAGGCTGAGAGAGCACGGGGTTGGGTGCCATAGTGTACTGTGGTAGGAGTGAAGGACTTCATGAAACACAGGTACCGTATGTATGTTTGTATTCACCATAATGGCTTTCTCTATGTTACTGTCTGTCAGTATGACTAGATGGCTTTTATTTAGTTTAAACTTGCCTTATTTAATAAATGAATAATGAGTGTTAGTTTTTTTTTTTTTTTTAGCTTTGTTAAGGATATAGTGCACTGTAAATCAAGTTATGTTTCATTGGAAGCTGCAGGTTTAAAGGGCATGTCCACCCTTCTAATAAACTTTTATATAATGTACTCTCCTTCCCTAACCCCCAACCGCATTACTATTATTCACAGAAAGTGCCCCAATCTTTACTTAACATTCCTCTATCCTTCGCCGCACTGCCCCGGCCCTCTGCTTGCATGGAAATGCAAGCAGGGGCTCGACCGCAACACGGTGTCTGTGATTGGCTGAGAGGCAGCCAATACGGACGCGGCTGCCGAGTTCAGCCGGCAAAGAAGAGAGGGCATGGTAAGTAAGATCGGGGCACTTTCTGTGAATAATAGTAATGCGGTGGGGCTGGGGGAGGGAGCAGTACATTATATAATAAGGGTAGGGGGAGGAGACAAAATCGGGAGGGAGAGGTAGGGGGAAGAGGGTGAGAATGGCTGCAGTGCGCAATGCCAAACTTCTCCCGGAGGGGACGACAGGAGGCAAGAGTCCTATATGGACTCTGCTATCCATCCTCCTGACTGGCCATTTTTTGGGACTTTGGGGGGGGACTACAGGAGAACACATATGGAGTTGGGATTTGGGTAAGGATTTTTACACCCTAATAGTGGGGCGCATGGTGGGTTGAATCATAGTTTGGTGGGTGGGGACGTGCCCTTTAAAAAATTATACTGTTGCCATATTTTGTTTTTTATGTCCCTCCAACTATGTCCCTCCTCCAGAGCCTACCTTTGTGCCTTGAAAGTTGCGACAATCTTGTTACTGGTTTGCTGAATGTTAGCTCCGCCCCCTCTGAGGTTTCCTCTGCTGTCTCCTGCTTGAGCCTCATAACGGATACCGGTTAATGCTGTGAGTACTGTGCCAATAAAAAAATAATTGGCAACGTATTTTTAAAGCTGCAGCTCCAAATGAACATAACTTGATTTTAACAGTGCACTTATCCTTTTACTAGTATCAGCAACTGTATACATAATAAAATGATTGATTTGGTTGTGAGGGTATATTCCTCTAAATTTACTTCCCTATCCTATTTGGAATTTTTGTATTAAAATATTTTAAAAATTTGCTTTGATTCAATTTAATATAAAAAAATATATATATATATATACAGTATGAATAAAGTTTTTTGTTATTATATGGTCGGCTTGGAGTTTGAGATCCCTGCTATATCCATGTTTAATCGACAAAAGGATAACCTTTACGTTTGTCTATAGAGAGCATTTTTGTGAATTACATTTTAAAAATTGTGTTAAAAAAAACAAACCATCCCAAAAAGTTATCAATTCATCAGGACAGTTTTCAAAGTTATCAGCTATGTAATAGGATTCTTCAGTCTTTAATTCCGCAGACTGTTTTATTGTCTCTCTGTTTTTTTTTTATTATATAAAGCACTCACGGTAGTCATGTAATAAAAAAAGGAAGGAAGAGCCTACGGCATTGAAGCAGATTCTATATGGACAAAGACAGGATGGAAACAGCAGACTCTCACAACAAACAGATACATGGATGGACATTTAAGAGAAAATGTGACTGAGACAGATTTGGACAAAATTTAGAAATGCTTGTAATATATATAAAGATTATATGGTGGATTATATTTAGAAATTATTAAAAATATTCAAAAAATTATTCAAAAATGTTTGGTTTTGTTATTTATAATAAAAAAATATCCAATACCCATTTGCTGATCCAAAATGTTTTTTCGATCTTGCTCTCCCTTCAGCTCTCTACAATTGCTGACAGCATTGACCATGTGTTTCCTGTGAGGGTGGATTTCATGCTCTGCGGAGTTAGTTGACTCGTGAGTTCATAGATAAAAGTGACAGGAATGGGGGGGGGAGAACTAAAATAAGTAATGATTAGCCTTTTCCTGTGGTGTCGAATTAACCAAAAAAAATTCATACTTACATCAGATTTTCTTTTAGTTTTCCTTCTTTTGTAGAAGAAAAAGCTACGTGTTTTATTATGTTCATAATGTTTATATTCAGCTAATAATATGTATTTTGTGTTTTTCATGATAGTTTTTGATTTATTTCTACATTCTTTCTGGAGCACTTCAGACTTTGGACATTAACAATTTCATTATGATAGAGAGCACATTCTACAGTACATTTGCCACAGGAGCTGCACTAATACAAGTTCTTCCCAGACACAGGGCAGGTTTTTATCGAATTTTAAAGGCATCTCTGGATTTTTAACAGGCTTTTCACCTAGGTTCATACTGTATGTTACTATGTTGTTAAATCTATCGTCAAAGTTATGCTTAAAATGGCAGCAAAAGTCTGCTGTTTATGTCCAGATATTGAGGTAAATCGCATTGAGATTTTGGCTGTTGAGTCCGTCAACTGTTTGCGCTGGGGGTTGAGTACAGTATTAACCACAACTAACTATATAATAGTGGAAATAAATCACGATATACATACTTTTACTTGCATGTGATTCTCTGCTTGGCAGCATGGGATAGGGACGATGGACAGGCACACACTAAAGAAATAAAAAAATGATTTATATCAATAAATACAGACCATAGACAGAAGGTGTGGTGAAAGGCCGCAACACTGCTCAAAAGATCCACCGTGTTCTGACAACCAAGCCAAAATGCACCTTTATTTATACCCCTGAGAGAGCCAAGGGACCAATATATCCCAGAATGACTATCACCTACTACGTATATACTCGAGTATAAACAGAGATTTTCAGGCTAAAAAATACTTCGAGTCAAACAACTCTGCCACGGCGCCGCATGCCCGCAGCCTCGGCTGCTTAGTCACTACTCGGCGCCAGGAAGTGAGGGCCGCCAGCGAGTTGTGACGTCAGCCAGCAGAGGAAGTGGCAGGCATTTGGCCCCGGAGCAGAAAGAGAATCCAGAGCAGCCTGCGGGGAACATGTGGAGCAGGTAGTGAGAAGGTAACTGTGGGGACTCAAAAGGGGGGGTGGGGGGGAATCATTCCTGCTGTGGCAATTCCAACTAAAGCATGCTGGGAGTTGTAGATTCCTAACATTGGAGTGCACAGGAATGTGCTTTATTGCCTTTTAAAATGGACATAAAAATTCCCATACAGTAATAGTCAACTCCAGTATTCTATTACTGTATGGGACTCTGATGTTCATTTAACGGGCAAAGCCTAAAACAATACAGAATCAGAAGGAGGGATGATATCTATTGCTGCCTTCTGATTCTGTATTGTTTTTGAGGCTTTAAATGGACAGCAGAATTCCCATACAGCAGTCCCATACAGTATCAACCATACTGAAGATTTTGGCTATACTGTATAGGGGAGCTATGTATGGGAATTCTGTCTGTCTACTTAAAGGAGCCAAACTAAAGCCCAAGTACAATAAAGATATCGAAGGCAGTGTGGTCCTATTTTAGTTACCCTCTCGGTTTATATTACTCGATTAAACCACTTTTATTCCGTTTTTAGATGGTCAAAGTGGGTAGACCTCTGGTTTATACTCGGGACTGGTTTCTACTGATAGTATACATCGTAATTTCAAAACCTGTCAGGGATGTAGCAATCCAATTAGAAGAGATGAGATACCTAGCTGAGGTAAAAGTGTGCCGAATAAACTTTACAAAGTACTTCAAGAAATTAACTGTTGTGTGGCGCATGCTTCCCCCCCTCCATTGGTCTTGGGAAAAGCTAATGTCCCAGCCCAGAACAAAAAATATGTATTTTTTCTATGTTTTCTTCTATGTTTGAGACTTTTCTTGATGTTGTGATTTCGGGCAGATTGTGAATTTTATACTTAAAATAAATGAATAAGTGTTTGAAATATCATTTTGGTGTGAATAAGTTTAACATCTTACATTCATCATAACAGGATGACTATCAAAGGCTTTATACAAAACTGTGAGAGGAATTTATAGGCCAGTAATTCAGCACCTCTCAATCACCTGTAAGATCAACTGCTTATACATGACTAAGATTGTTTTACTGTATTTCCTGAGTTTACCAAAGCTTTTGGGCCTATTGTCATACCTAACCCTAACCTGTCTTCCCTGTATACCCTAGCTATATGTCGTTGGCCTGTGGTTTTGTCAGTCCGACATTTTTCGTTTCTGCATTTACTTTATGCAATATATATGACAAGAGAAGAATAGTCTGATTTTTCCGAAACATTTCCGGACTTTTAGCCCCTCTATCCTTAGAATATGAGACAGAGTGTAGTACAATGGTTTAGCTTTTAACTGCACGCAGCGACATATCCGTGCTTTAGTTCGGCAGGCTGCCTTTCCTTAAGAGCGTGTTGAGGTTCTGTACTAAACTCTATTGCTCTTGTTAAGTATAAATTCCTTTTTGCATTAGCTGCACACACTGGCAAAGGAAAAAAGTAATGTTTGTAATTTGGCATCCGTGGTTTACTTTTTCATAAACAGCACTGTACTTACCTCACGTAATGTGTCACCAAATATCTACAAAGTTCTACTAAATTTATTCTACTTCTCTCTGATTTGGGTGAGACGAATATCTATGTTTGAATACCCTCTCACTTGTATAAACCCAAACCTTTCAGTGATTGGGGTTGGCTCTAGAATTTTGATGGTTCATCCTTATAAGATACCAGCAGCAGCTTGTTTTTTTTTAAGCAGGGGGTGGAGTGTAAATTGGTTGCCACACTCCGATTCTTATTGCACCTCATGCCCTCAGTGCCTTGGCCTTTAGCGATTTTGCCATAATTTAATCTACATCTGACCTTTTTCACGCCTTCTGCTTCTTGTCACAATAAACAAGGTTCAGACTGACCATGTCTCAGTAAAAGAAGACACAGTCTACCTTATGAGAATTATGAATTGAGACATTGTGGACCGAGCAGCGACCTAAAGCAGCCCCGAATTCTTACTTTGAAAAAAATAAGCATTAAAAATCATAGAATGCAATGGCAAGCATATAGGAAATACAAAAGAAGAATAACAGTCATTCTTACAATGCAAAAATTATCCGTGACATGTTCCACTGTCGTTTTGTTTATTCTCAGGCCTGGGGTTGTAATTGTGGAGTGTGTTGAAATTCCTGTTATGCAATTGTCAGTCTATATCAAGGGCCGTTGTCAAATGAAGATTTCTGGTTATTTCTGGAATTGTTTTAGATGTAAACTTTTTCCGAAAGCAGTATCGTATCCCAGATCAGGCATTCAAATCTGATGTTGAACGGCTTGTCTTTCAGTCGACAGGAAATAGGGGGGTAGTGATAATATCGGCCGCTATCAGGTCCAAATTGAGTTGTAAAAGCCAATAATGTTGACTCTAGTTAGCTAGACAATTTGTTTGTTCTGGTCACATTTGATGGGCTGCATAGCACTGGGCAGCCTAGTCAAATACTGTGGGAGTCTAATTAACGTTTTTGCGTGTTAACTCTTGTATTAAAGGTGTTTGCCCCTTTAAGCACTGATGGCATAAGTGTAACGATATTGATCGGAGGTTGGTATGAAATCATGCAGATCCTTTACCTACCCATGATCCGCGAATCAGTAAATCGCACACAGAGATTTCTGTCCCATAAGTAGATTGCAGTCCGATAAGTTACTTGGTTAAAACACATAACATCACTCCCCAAAGTATATACAGGCAGTTTTAACGTGGGTACACCTACTGGATCTTGGGGTTTTCTCAATTGAATCCCTAGATACAGTACCTGTACCCTTATTCCAGAAATATATTCACATATTCTAAGTCCTTTGAAATGTACCTTTAAATACCAATTTTTTATCCTGTCGATATCGTTCTACATGATGTCCTTGTTTGCTTTTTCATCGTAACTGATTTTGTGACCTCTTCACACCACTTGTGACTGTAGGAGAAAATCTAAAGGGTCCTCATAATATTATGAGTAGTAGAACATATTTATTTAAACAACAGCCCAATCTCCTGAGTTCTGGGAGTGTCGATATTTTTTTCGCTTTTATTTTTAAGGTTGCCAGAACAAAATGTTGTCAATAGTGGCAGAGGATTTTTTTATTCCTTGATTTATATAAAGTTTTCTTTTTCTTTTGTTTCAAAAGTGCCATTCTGTCAAAGCAAGCCCACTCAATAGCCAAATGAGATGGCTAGGTGGGTTTGCTCAGTGCAGTTATTAATGGCAACATTTATGTTTCCTTCCCTCATAGAAATGGCCGGTTCGAATCACGGATCTTGCAGTTTTCCAGAATTCCACTTTCCGAACCTTTTTCCGAACTTGTTTTAATTTAGAAAATCCTGAATTTCAAGGATTTTTCAAATCATTAGGAAGTTCCCACCCGTTCAATATGGCAGAAGATTTCTCGAACAGCCTAAAGTTCTGTGGACCGGATGCTCGGGGGGTCCCACGACTCAACCCAGGTCCTAATAAGTGCCCTTGTGGTGCTTGGAAGGGCCCTTGTGTAACTGACAAGTGCCTTTTGGGCTTAAGGCATTTATAAGTTACTTTGCGGCACTGAACAAATGACTCGTTTGGGGGGTCCTGCACTTAAACCGACCCATTACCTCTTAGAAGAGCCTTGGGGGTGTGTCTTTCTTTCTTCCCAGCCCGCGACACCAATAGCTGATGTTTGCAGACAGTACCGGGTGATGTCACTTCAGCCGTCAGTGACACGGCCTGTGGCACTCCAGTGCCTTTTGGGCTTAAGGGTCCATAAGGCTCGGACCCAGGACCCCCCTGGGGGCCTCTAAGTGCCTTGTGGCCCTTGGAAGTGTCCCTTGTGGGGCACTGACAGATCATTTTGGGCTTAAGGGCCACTGCCATCTTGAACCAGGCCCACCCTCCCCCAGCACTTAGACGTGCCCTTTGTGGTCCTTGAAAGGGCCCTTGGGCACTGACCGTGCCCTTTGGGGCTTAAGGGGGTCCCTGCCGCTCATACCGGACCCCCTTCCCCAGGCACTGACCAAGTGCCTTTGTTTGGTGGTCCATTTAACCAATCATTTTGATTTAATTATTATGTGTGATCTATGTGTGATCTATAATTGCAAGCATTAAATATTAACGCATCGCACATTGAATTTGGTCCTCAGCAAACCTATATAAGTTGAAACCCCTGTGGAGCTCAGAAGTCATCACAAGTCCATGGATGTGACCCCTGGTTTTTGAGCTGCAGTAGACCCCCATCAAAGTCCAGGGATGGGGGTCGTGGGTTGTCTGTGGACCCTTAAGCCCAAAGGCCCTTGTAAGTGCCCATGGTGCTTCTAAGGACCCGGGTGGGGGTCCTGGGGTTGAGCCACGGACCACCGAACGTCGGGCCGTGGACTATCGCGTTCAAAAACCTTGAATGACAAATTCGGAAATCCCTGATCTTGAAAATTACCAAAACTGCCTCAAAAAAAACACATTATTTTAAGTGAAAAATTTCCTATTTTTTTTGTCCCATTGACTTTAATGGCTGATTCATGGATTCGAAAATCTGCAATCTCGAGCGGAATGATTTTGGAAGTTCAGCCATCTCTATTGATCATCATTTTGATGACAGTAAGTTAACAAATACATTTTCCTGTGTGTATTGTCTGTTATAAGAGCTAGCTGTAGCCCGAATCATTTTAAAGATAGCTAAAAAAACCTACTTTTTTAGGCAAGACTAGGGGTCCCTATCTTGAACCCGGGCACCTATCTTCTCCTGGCACTCCATGTCAGCTTTACTTTTCAGAACTGCTCTCCCTCCTTGTTTCGCTGTAATTTGTAACATTGCAATAGAGAGAGCCTGAACTCCACACCACTCTATTTAGCAACTAATGTTGTCAAATGAACTGGAGTGAAGGAATGGAGCGGGGAGGATTGAGCTCATCTAATAGTACTGGGAGAACATTTATAAAATGCCAGGTAAAAGTTGCTGCAGACTATATAATAGTTGCTCCTGTGACCTAACAGTCATGAGATCCCCTATCCCTGCCTCTTTTTCCTTCCTGTTCCCACTCTCCAAACTATAACTTAGAGTAGGTTAGAAGTAAATAATTCAAGTGAGGAAGACATTGATAGCCGGTACATTGCTGTATCTGCATCTCAATGCAGCAGCCTGTTATACTTAATACTACTCTGCGGGAAAACTGAAAGTGTTAATGCCAATACTCTTGGAAAGTGCTCCGATCTCACCAAATTTCTTGTTTTGCCCTACCCGGGTACTTTTTCTGCCACCCGGCTTGAACAATTTCTGGGGAGAACACTGGTGCCACATATTGCGCATCACTGAAACGTATCCTGTCCTTCACTCAGTAGTTCATTAGTGGCAGTGATCTGCATACGCAACAAATGTAATGGTAAAAATCACAGTACATTGTGCGCCTCTTTCCCCTTATAAAACACAATCCCCAGCATCATTGAGTGCCAGAGGGAATTTATAAGGTGAAACCCAGCCTGCAGTTTTTGTGTGTTTTTTTTTGGGTGGACACATGGGTATAGGGCCACCTCTGGGCCTAAGATGACGTAAAAAATGGCCCTGACACGAGATATTGGGTCCATGGCTTGATATTCCCTATGGTTGCACTTACCCAGGTTTGCCATGGCCATGAGACATGGTGAAAGGGAACGCCACTGGAGGCAATCTGCTCCCACTAACTCTCCCCTACGGTGCCCCTGCACATCTCAGTAGCTTTCCAAATTTCTTTCTTCATTAGATTAATGTATCTTATATATGAGGAAATGATAAAGCAACTCTTTTTTTATTGACATCTTGCATCTACAAGCACCTTTGTTGAGTCTGTTTCATTAATTGAACCTGTCCAATAGCTCTTTTTAATCTTCCTTTGCTGAAAAGCATTTTATTTGATCAACATTTTAGACAATTGTATGCACAGTTTTGAACTGACATTTTAAAGGCCAGTAGACCCCTCCCCAAGTTCCACAACCTCGCCTTCCCCAAAAACCCCAATCTAACCAATACGGACTTAACCTCCCCAGAGTTCCTTAAGTCGATAGTCAGCTGCATTCTGCCTTCCCTTTGCCCATCCATTGTTGCCCCCGCCATCCCTCCTTTTATAAACTGTTTGAGCTTGTCACAAGCTTTGTGAAGTGTTACTTCTCTTGTGTGGGGTATTACCGTAAACCCTCTAACACTGACAATTTATATTTCTTCACGTCCAATGGCTCAGGAAGTAATGGTCAAAGCCTTCTATTGACGAGACTTTGTCATCCTGTTTTTACATATGTTACCAATACTTAACCCGTAGCCACACAGTTAAGTGCCATGAGCCATAATTGCATTATCATTAATTGTCAGAAACCAGCTTCCCTTTAAAACTTACAGTACTTTCTTTTTGTTATGGGCACTACTTTCAACATCACATGTGTAGGAAAAGAATCTGGCAGAAAACTGACATCTACAATGTGTTATTGGGCACATTACGGGCTGGGGAAAATATTGTTTGTGCATATTACCTAGGGGACAATGCTTAAAGAACTCAGACAAAATCTGTGCCATATACCAAGCACAGGTAGACAATGACGTATGGTCCTTTATTCAAAGTAGTTTTAAAAGCATTACGACTGACCCAGCTAAGGGTTCCAATTTAAAGCACATTGCCATGAATAATGTAGCTGGTGACCTATACTTACTGTTGAATATAAACTTCACTGTTAAGCTGTTAAAAGAAACACTAAACAACAGGAACTTCATTCATGCTTCCTCCTTATTTGTGAGACTTCTCAAAAGTGCTCTAATCACTGCGCTATATGTAGAGATGGTATCCGGATCCACCTGTAACCCCTCGGTTTTTCGAAATTCCCTGAATGTTTTGGACGGATCTTTCAGATTTCGAGCGAGTTTTTCGACTTTTATCGTACTTTTCAGTTCACCAAGCTTTTCGAGAATCTTTCAAATAGCTCGACGGTTTCTAAAATCTAAAATACGGTCGGAAACTCGAAAAATATTCGATCGTATGTTCGGAAACTATCGAAACTATCGAAAACTCGCTCCCGAATCCCCGCAATTTTAAGTTCCGTTGTTGGATCTTTCGGGATTTTCCTGAGATCCGAAAACGAACGAAACCCAGCGTTTTCGGCCAGTCTACTTATCTGTGTACTTGAAAGTACTGTACTATAATCACTTATAAAACTGTATATACTATATTAAACTTTATATTTATTTTTTATATTACCGTTAACCGCGAGTATAAGTAAGCCGACCCCAGTATAATCCTAGGTACCCTATTGTTTACCTCAAAAAGTAAAACCATGATTCTTACTATAAGTATAAAGTCGAGGGTGGAAATTATGGAACTCTGCTGTCCATAACAAAAAGCCTCATTCCTTGGGCACTCCAGATGTTTTTGAAAACTACAACTCCCAGCATATGCGTTTATAAGCTGGAGTTGTCGGTTTCCCAAACCCTTTTAGTGCCAAGATGAGCTTTTTAATGGACAGCACCCCCCAGGAAAGGCTCCAACACATTCCCCCTTAGAGACCCCGGGTTTAAGCTCTTCATTGGTAACAATGTTTCAAAGCTGCAACTTGAACTTTATATACATTTTGTATCCCCTACTCTGTAATATAAGAGAAGATATATTCTATTTATTGTATATATGATATTCAAGACAAATCTGATTTGCTGCTGCACTCACTCATTGAGACTTCACGTGTCTGGGTGCCAAAACCTTTAGAACTGTATCCACTTCTTCCAACATGAGGGGCACAAACAGGGCTGTCAAACAATATGTACAAACGTATGAACTTTGATCAACGAGTTTTAGCCACTCGTTTGGCTGTCATCAGGATCGATGGTTCAGTTACTTTCTGCCATCTTAAATGCAAAAAGTGAGTTAACCTCTGTTAACCCTAACCTACCTCTTTCCCAGTAAGTGACATGAAACACCCGGTCTGCGGTCATCTTGCAGGCCAGCGCCTTTAATCTTTAATGGATAAAAACATACATACACCTATATGGTGATGCCCCATGAGAATAAAAACCGCTTTAAAAACCAAAACTTCACATGATTTAATTACCGGTATCCCTAAGCTTTGAAATATTGTGGCCACTTGAAATAAACTTACAGGATTCAATAAAAGTTCCTATCATTAAAAATGGTGCTAATTTTGCCCCAAATTAATAATTTTTGGACTGACAGCTGTAGCAGCCTCTTATCTCTGCTAAAATCCCCCTTGACCAGGGGGAACATGGCCAATGGCCATCCATTTCAGCCTGGCCAGATTGTGACCCATAAGTTTGAAGTGTTTTGTCACAGACTGCTCCCCAAACTTTGCTGAGAGTTCGTCCTGTCTGCCCCCACCCAAAGCACTCCGTATTGACGATCTGTGGTTGTACAGATAATCAAATAAACCACAAAGTTAGGCATGTCAGCCTGTACCGGATCGAGTATCGCTTCCCTGTATGGGGATATGGAAAGTCCTTGCCACAGACTATGTATCAGCATGTTTGATACCCTTCGCATTTGAAACATCCATTATGTGGCTTAACCAACCAAGTTATCCCTTCTTTCGGTGTCATATTTTCAAAATCAGTTTTAACCAACAGATTTCTAAGATTGACACCCATTCTATAGGCACATCTGGCCAAACTATGTCATGAAATGACATCTGTTTTTCTTTGCAAATGATGTCCCATCAGTTATTAAAGCTCCTATTGGTATATCCGCTTAAAGGCGTAAATTCAGTACAGAACTTAATTTTGTTCCCTGGATCCCTCACTTCATCATGCTCATTCACATGCTTCACCCTTCTAAAGTGTGCACTTTTTAATGGGGTTCAACAATGAATGTTATATTTTTAACAGTTACATATTTAACACAAAAGTCGTGTAAAAAAAAAAAAAGCAATCCTTTAAATGCAGATACAAGCTTTCTTTGTAACTCTCCCTAGAAAGGATAGCATCTCAGAGCTGACACTTACTGTTAAGATTACATGTGGGGGGGCTGGATGGATGGACTACAAGTGGATAGCTGTCAGAAGCTGCTGTATTTGTCAGCTATCCCTTGGCTTTAAAGCTTGCTGTGAAAGTTTGGAGTTGTATCTGCTACCTCCCTAAGAAATATAGATTTGAACTAAATAATTAATAAAACATTCATCCAATTCAGATGAACATTCAACCGACATTTGCCCATCGCACTAGAAATTTATTTAGGATATTTTTTATCCATCAAAATCTCGCATTAGTCAATTGGGCCGAAATAATTGTATTCATCAGCCTGACTGATTCTGGGCAGTTTATCTATTGAAAACCTGATGGAGTATGTTGGAAAATCTTTGCCATATCAGGGACTGAGGCAAAATCTAAGGCCACATACTTTCAAGTTCATATGATAAGAGGCTCTAAAATTTGCCCCAACCGATCAGTATTCTACTACTGTTAGAAAACATTTGATAACATGGTTGGTTGCTGTACTTTAAGGACATGGGCACAATTTTACACCTCTTGTTGAATATGGACCTTTGTATTGTACTAGGCAGAACACAGTACGCTTCAATCATATTTTAATAAGATTTCTACTAAAATCTGAACAGAAATAAATTCACTCATGTTCGATGGAAATAATTTGGGGAGTCATTGATTGTTCAGTAATCCTGTGTATGGCTTAACTGTTGCTAATAATGTTACTCTATACAACTATGCATACATTACATTTAAGAAAACAGTGTTTCCAGCTACTTTAACAGTTTTAAATCAGAATTTCTGATCAATATACCGTATATACTCGGTATAAGCCGACTCAGAGTATAAGCCAGGGTACCCATTTTTGCCTCCAAAATGGGCAACCCATGATGATTCGAGTATAAGCCGAGGGTAGATAGTTGCCTAATACCATTCCACTGTAGATGTTTGGAAACTACAACTCCCAGCATGCTTTCGTTGCTGGGAGTTGTAGTTTCCAAACACCTATAGTAGAAAGGTATTGGGTGCTACTGTATGGCCACCCTAGAGCCCCTCCAGTTCACTTACCGTACCTGGCCAGTCTTCAGTCTTCATCTCTCCAGTCTTCAGTCTTCATCTCTTCAGTCTTCAGTCTTCATCTCTCCAGTCTTCATCTGTCCAGTCTTCAGTCTTCATCCTTCAGTCTTCAGCTCTCCGCCGGTCTTCAGTCTTCAGTCTTCAGCTCTCCGCCGGCTGCCGCTCGCTCTGTGCAGTTCCCAGTAGTTCTTCGTGGCTGCGCGATGACGTCATCCCGCCGGCGTGCGCGATGACATCATCGCGCACCCGCGAAGAACTACTGGGAGCTGCCGGCTTTCCTTCCTGAATTGCGGCTGCAACTGGAATCAAGGTATGTTTTTGCTTGACTCGAGTATAAGCCGAGTCAAGGTTTTTAGGTTGATTTTTAAACCTAAAAACCTCGGCTTATACTCGAGTATATACGGTAACGTTATTTTAATGGACAAATAGCTTTCCTTTTTTTGCATATGCCAGACACCTCTAGTAGGACAAGTTAGAGGCAGAAACGGATTACACCAGGGAAAGGCTCCTACTCTTCAGTTTCTTGGCCATGCTGGAAAACCACATGCAGCAGAAGAGAAAGGTAAGGGTAATTTAGCACTACACAGTGTAGCCAGCAGTGGGTCAAATTTTAGTTGGGGGCGTGGACATGCCCTTTAAAGGTAATTCTGATTGCAATTAGTTCCCATAACCCACCAATTTGTTTTTAAAGAAGTATGTGTAAACAGTACACTTACTCTTTAGTGCACAGCTGATCAAAACAAAGAAGCTGCAGCTTTGACCCTAGAAGCAGACATCACAGAGACCTGCCTCAGTTATGTGCAGACCATATTACAGCAGGTCCTGCCTCTCAGACATGCAACAGAGATTTAAGTGTACCGTTTTAAAAAAAAAAATTAAAAAAATTATGTTCCCCAACACTTTCCTTTGCATTTCATACCCCCAAAAAAGTAACTTCATGATCTGTGTGTTTATAAAAGTAGAGCTTTAGTCTGCTGACCCACCACAGCTAACACAATGGACACATGGCAATATAGAAAGGTTATCTTTATCTAGGAACAGAATGGAACAAAAAAATGGCGGTAAACTCAGCTGAATATATTGTATGGTTCCTGGTAGGCTGTCTGCAATAAACGATGACTTAAACATAAAAACTCTGATGGAACTGTATGATATTTCGATTGGGAATACTCTTACTCCTATCTCTGACTCTGAAAATTATCAATGCAAAGGACCAAGTAATATAGAGTGATTAAATTGAAATCCAACTTTATGCCAGATCTTGGCAATTATGCCACAATTCAAACGTTCTTTAACACTGTCTGTGATGCACTTATCAAAATTCATCCAAACACCTATGCTTCCAATCTGACTATTGCTCATAAAAAAGCTTTGAAAGAAATTAAATTATGGGAGGATATTCTGATTAAACCCTCAGATAAGGGAGGAAATATTGTGCTTTGGCCGTTGGAAATGTACAAATTATAGATCAGACGGCAACTATCTGATAAAACCACCTATTCGAAATTAACTAACAACCCTACCATAGCATTTACCAACGAACATCACACTTTAATCATGGAAGCAAGAGAAAGCAATGCCATAACTGAAAAAGAGCATAAGTTCCTCACTAAGAAAACATCGAGAATTTCTACATTATACCTTCTCCCAAAAATTACCCCACGAGGTAGACCTATCGTATCTGGTAATGATAAAATGACTGAGAAGACCAGCAAATTTTTAGATTATAAATTGAGTCATTTTGTCACCAATCTAAATTCTCATATTAGAGATACAATGGATGTCTTGGCCAAAGTTGATTCCTTACCTGTGGGTGAACATACCATACTCATCACGGCAGATGTGGAATCCCTTTATACTTCTATACAACATGATTTGGGCATATGAGCTGTTAAATACTTTCTTGATAAGTATGCCATGAACGAGACAAAAACATTTTTTATCTTGAACTCCTGAATTTTGTCTTAACTTACAACTTTTTTCTGTTTAATAACATCTTTTATATACAGACAAGAGGTACAGCAAGTGGGACAGCTTGTGCCCCAACATATGCCAACCTCTTTCTGGGATGGTGGGAGGAGTTGTTTGTTTTTGGAGACGATTTTTTACAATATCATGACTATCATGATATATTGATGATATCTTAATTCTATGGTATGGTACTATGGAGAAATTATCCAGTTTCTTATCAGCCCTAAACAACAACAACTTATCAGACTAACAGCCCACCACGATCTCCAGGAGGTCAACTTTCTGGACTTGACAATACGCAAGGTAAATGGGATGTTGCAATCTAACTTGTATCACAAGGATACCTCCACCAATAGTATCCTACATCAGAACAGTTTCCATCATCCAAATATGAAGAAGTCAATCCCCACAGGAGAATTCCTACAATTACGAAGGAATTGTACTGATCGTGATACTTTCAAGAACAGGGCCAGTGAACTGAAAAAACGTTTTAGGCAAAGAGGCTATTCACTGAACCAAATTGACAAAGCATACAAAAGGGCACTAAAAACGGAAAGGGAGAGGCTCTTGAAACCCAAATCTAAACAGAGCCAAAGTGATGAACAAGTCTGGTTCATCACTCAATTCAATGCTAGTAATAAGGGCATTGAAAAACAATTCTACGTAACTGGAATATCATTACGAGTGATCGAACCTTAGTTGGTAAAATACCAAAAAGACCTACTTTCATCTACAAAAAGGCTCCTACACTGAGAGATAAACTGGTATCTAGTCATTTTGCCGATAAAAGAAAACCAGATACCTTTCTCAGCTCTAAGGGTTTCTATAGATGTGGACACTGCAGCTTGTGTAACATGACACAGCCATTAGACCACATCTTTGATCGTTTCGGCAGAAAACATGAATTCAGGACATACTCCAATTGCTCTACCCATTCTGTGATCTACGTACTCATTTGCCCATGTCAGAAGAAATATGTCGGAATGACACCCAGAAGAGCTAAGGACCGTATTATTGAACACCTGTCAAATAACCGCACTGCTACTTTGGAGAAACACCACCTTGATAAGCTTACCAGTGTGGCTCATCATTTTTTTACTCATCGTAATGCATCATCTGATGGCATAAAATGGCATGTTCTGGAGAAAGTTCCCCTTGGAATAAGAGGGGGAGACAGGGAGAATAAGCTGCTCAGGAGAGAGAACAGATGGATCTTTCTTCTGAATACCTTGGTACCCTGTGGTCTAAATGACAAAATCCAATATAACGCTTATAATTGAGCAACAATGTTCCAGAACAAGAATGATAGATGGTGCAGATATTAATACATACATCATTTATCACTTGCCCTCAACATCGGAGCCCGAGTGGACTCATGACATACTTACCTTTTATCACCTCCCATCGATAGCAATATGTTATAATGCATTTTTGTAATTATCAGAGTTATATATTATACTTACCTTAACTTACAGTTATCCATGAATATATATAACAATGATGATGGGCAGTACTTTTTATTGAACTAGGTCTTTTCATTAAGTATATATATATTATTATATATATATATATATATATATATATATATATACAAAACATAGAAAAAGATAATCAATGCACATTCCTAGGCCCCATACAATATCATATTATCTGCACACTGCATACTTTATAAATAAAGGGGTTTTAGTATACATTACTGTGATCGCATGAATGAAAAGCCTTCCAACCACGTCAAGGTAACCCCAGTCTGGAAGGTCCTAACATCTAACATTTTCAATTTCTTTTACTTCAATTACGATCAGCAAACTTTTGCATTTCTCATTCTTACACACTGGATCCATACACCAGGCTCTCTCCCTTCCCCCTCAGCCCTTTGGTTTTTAAAAATAAGGGAAGAGGCCCATCAGTGCTTTATTAAAGGCATAGGACCTCCCATAAAGGGGCGGTTGTTGGGTGCTATTACCACATGGAGGCTTGACCAAGCTCCCAATAAATACAACAATACAAGAATTGGGGAAGCACTCCAATTAGCTAATTTACAACTACATTTAGTGGAAGTGCTACTGATCTGTCAAACATTTATCAAACATAGAAAGATAATCAATGCACATTCCTAGGCCCCATACAATACATATTATCTGCACACTGGCATACTTATAAAATAAAGTGGTTTTAGTATACATTTGTGTCACATGAATGAAAAGCCTTCCAACCACGTCAAGGTAACCCCAGTCTGGAAGGTCCTAAACGTCTAACCTTTCAATTTCTTATACTTCAATTACGATCAGCAAACTTTTGCATTCTCATTCTTACACACTGGATCCATAAACAGGTCTCTCCCCTTCCCCCTCAGCCCTTTGGCTTTTTAAAAAATGAGGGAATGTTCATTGATTATCTTTTCTATGTTTGTATAAATGTTGACCAGATCAGTAGCACTTCCACTAAATGTAGTTGTAAATAGCTAATTGGAGTGCTTCCACAATTCACAAGAAGAAAATGAAAAGAAAGACCAAAGGGCAGAAAAGAGTAAAAAAAAAAAAAAAAAAAAAAAAAAAAAATATATAATATAGATATATATATATATATATATATATATATATATAATATTATATATATATATTATATATATATAGATATATATAGATATATATACATACAACTCAATGCCATTTGGTCATTTCATCTGTTTGCCCCTTATTTAGGGACCAATGCAAACCGTTCTTGTGATATTGTATAACTTTGTGATGGATGTGATAACAATCAATGACAGTCCCCTCCATCTCTTCATTCATCTATTTTACAATTTGTAATTTTTCTTGACATACTCCGTCTATTTATCTGCACAAGGCTATTGGACTCTAATATATTGAACTATATTACTAACTTTTCTAGTAATACCCATCTCTCTCTATACCATATAGGTAAGTTTAGTGCCTTTTTTATTCCTTTGTATCTTATGTCCGTCTTTACCTGACATGCGCGTGTTCTTATCTCGCATCATAGAATTCGGTCACTGTTTTTCCGCATTAGAAAGGAGGCGTGGTGGGGGGTGTCATTATCAAGGACTTCCATATCAGTGTTGAGACTAGCGTGTGTTAAGATCCAAATAGAAAAAATGTGCATAGAAACAGTGAATAAGCATCTTGTCTGCTTTGTTGAGGCACATTGTTGAAAACAATTCCATCCTGATTCCAAGTGGCAGTCGCATTAATGTAAGAGCCTAAATGCCAGGTTCTAACCCTAGGGAATACAGGTGGAAGTTGGAATACTTCACACAGTCTGGCTAAGTAAAGGTACAACTCAGCCTGAACTGGTGAAGCACCTGCTATTTAATAGTGGTGCAGATTCCAAGGTGCTTGTAGCCATTGAGTGTAAACATATAAACATATAAAGTTAAAGGGTACCTCTAACCTTCTAATAAAAACAATTATTAATATCCAGCACCCACCAAACCCTAGTTTTCACTATAATTACTGTTGCATGTAACAATATGTACAACTCTTTTACTCTTCCTAAATCTTCTTGGTCGCTCCTGCGAGACCACCCCAAACTCCCACGACGGAGAGGAGTACTGAATCTCCTACCTGTCATGCCCCCTTTTTGGCTGCCACTCCCCCAGACTGCCCAGACCACGCCCCGAACCACCCCAAACCCTGTCTCCCCACATCCTAACACACTTGCCTCGCCCACTGCATGACGTCAGTGACGTCATGACACACCGCTACGCCCCCTCCCCCACCCTGCCCTGAAGCAAGTGGCAAGGTGGGATGTCTGTATCTATCTATCTATCTATCTATCTATATACACTGTATGCATTTATAAATCATTGCCACATCACATACATTTTTGGACTGTGCAAACTCCTATACATGAATAAACATTTTTAAATTAAATTAAGAATAGTAGCTAGGAGTTTTATTATTTCATTTTAAGTTTATTGATAGACATTTCCTCCAATCTCAGTAAGAAAAACCTATGAAAATAGAAAAAAGCCATAAATAACTATGAATGTTTAATATTTTATTTACAGACTACACTGCTCCTTTCTTTGGTTTCTTGCATATTGTTTTTTGTCTTTTTAAGATATTTTGATCAGACAAAGTAATGTTAATGTGTTTATTTAAAGGTCACTTAACACTTAACTGGAACTAACCATTGTGGCATAGGGTCAAAACTATTATTATCCATGCCCAGTCTGCTCCTTCAGGGCACTCAGTTTTACTCCCTCCCCTATGTACATTGGTCCAGTCCTTTTTCTCTTTACCAGCTGTCCTCTGTGCACAGGAAGGCTCTCTTGACACTGTCAATATCTCTGGTTTTCTTCTGGATGCCTTATACAGCTGACAGTCCCACGTTTCTCAAAGTGCCATTTTTAAGAAGCCCAACAGGTGAGCATTTCCCCCTAGGAACAGTTTGTATTTAGCAAACAATGTATTGCTTTTTATCTTAGACACTCAAACATGTTCATTTTGTTATGTAGTACAATAATTTATATAGAACACTAGCATGCTTACAATTGTTTCATAGGTAAATGCTTAAACAGTAAGCTTATGGCAAAGACATGGGTTAATGGGAAGCAATTAAAACCCATTAACATATAGGATTATGTTTTGTATTGTGTAATGTGTAGACTGGATGGAATGTACCATGTGATATTTGGAAAGGTAGAACATAGCTATTGTGTTTGAAAATGATACAAACAAGACGGCATTCCACAATGGAATGTTTTCTGATCATAGCTAGATAAAGAGATTTGGATAGAGACATACAGTAATTATATGGAATCCTAGATTTAGCTACTGCATAACAGACAGAAATTGTGCATACCCAGAATGTCCATATAATTTACATTTCTATTGCCCTGTTTGTGTAATAAAATGGATTCGGAATTATATAAGTTTAGTGTTAGAATTCTTTGAGAACACAAATGGATAGGTAGAATAAAAATAGGAAGGTAAGTATATAAGATTAGCACATTTCGCATCATTATTTAACTGTACTGAAGGCAACCAATGTAATTGTCTAAATACCAATATTGTCAGGAATGTTGATGTTTTTAGTTTCACTCTCTCTATAGCACATTTTATACAGAGCGGTACTAATGTGGACTTTATGATTTATGTGCATCCTTAAACGTAAGCATCACAGGTTGCTTGTAAAAGACTGTGATAGAATTTGCAAAAGTAATACCTGCATTATTAGAGAAAAGATGCAAAAATTTGTCTGAGCTGTTCAATTGACTCAATTTATCAATGGACCTGATTGCCAGTTTGTACGATTCGGACCACCCGCCCAACACCAGCAGATATTTCCGCCCGTCCTACTGATAGTGCCATGGATCGGTCGGTCAGCCGGAAATATCTGCTAGTGTGTACCCAGCCTTAGAAAACATTTGATAACATCTGATTGGTTGCTGCAGATTAAGACATTAATGGGGAACTAAAATTAAAAACAGTCCATACCCAGACAGAGGACATAAAACACAATGGCCTCACCCATGGGAGTACAATATCCGATTGTGCAGAATATTTACCCTTCATTGTAGTGCTTATATTTCCATAGGTTAGCCTGTCTAGTAAAGGGAGCAGATCTGGAGTTGATAGGAGGAGCAAGACTTTCTATAATTGTCCTCTTAGGGATGAGGACTAAAAGTGGATATACACATGCGATTTCCATTGCAATTTGGCAACAGATCACATTGGTACCGCCCAAATGGAACCAACTGATCACCCATACGCGGGCCAACAATATCGGCTCTATTTACTTTAAAGTAAAGGGAGCCAATACCGACAGCCGGAGATTTTCCGTCTTTTCCGACCACTGTAATGCCGACCATGAACGTTTGTCTGCATTATGGTCGGTTGGATTCGACTCCTACACAGTAGCGATATTAGGTAAATCACGTTGTGGATGCTTCACAGGCATGCTCTCCCCCCCTCCCTCCCACGTTCCATGCTGCTGTGTCTATTCATACATATAAAACCATTTCTGTAGTGTAGGGACCCCTCTTCCAACCCTAACTGACGTATTTAAATTGTAAAAAAGAATCCAGATTCTTACTTACCAGCCTTCGTTCCTGTGGTTGTTTTAATAGCCTGCAGCTGTGTCTGTGATTGGCTGCCTCACGGCTGCCAGTCCGGCCCCTAATGCTACTTCCTTCAAGGAAGTAACATTACAGACAGAGACCACAGGAACAAAGGAAAGTAAGTAACATTCTGTAGAGTTTTTTTATAAATATAAATACGGTGATTAGGGTTGGAGGGGGGTCCCTACACTACGGAAATGGTTTTATATAGTTTATAGTATTTGAGGTTAAATAAAACATACGTCTATCCAGTTCAACCCATCTAGCAATATCCTCATTTCCTGCCTAACTGTTGATCCAGAGGAAGGCAAAACCCCCCCACCAAATATATGAAGGGGGAAAAAATTCCTTCCTGACTCCAAGTGGCAATCGGAAATTTCCCTGGATCAACTCTACTTTATGTATCAATACCGGTAACTTGCAACATTCCTTGTTTACAGAAACTCATCCAGCTTTTTTTTTTAAACTGACCAATGAACCTGCCATAACAACGTCCACTGGAAGACAGTTCCATAGCTTTACTGTTCTCACAGTGAAAAACCCTTTTCGAACTTGAAGCCTAAACCTTTTTTCTTCAAGTCTTAAGGGATGTCCTCCTTTCCTCTGACATGTTCTATTGGTGAACAATGCCCCAGATAGTTTATCTGGCCCGTTAATGTATTTATACACAGTAATCATATCCCCATGCAAGAGCCTTTTCTCCAGCGTACATAATTGTAACTTTTTCAGTCTTTCTTCATATTCAAGCTCCCCCAATCCCCTTATTAATTTAGTTGTCATTCTCTGAACCCTTTCCATTTCAAAGATGACCTTTTTGTAAACAGGATTCCAAAATTGCACTGCATATTCCAAATGAGGCCTTACCGATGCTTTGTAAAGAGGGAGAATAACATTTTCCTCCCATGAATCCATACCTCTCTTTATACAAGACAATACCATGCTGGCTCTGGCTGTTGCCGCATGGCACTGCTTTGGATTTTTAAGTCCAAAATGCATCAACATTGAATTTCAATATGTATGAAAAGTTTTATTTGAGAGTGTTCCTCTTTCCTCTTTAAAGAATGCACATAATTAAAAATGTTAATAAATTAGATAAAAATTAGGTATGAAATATGCTTGTGAAGGTTCTCATTCATCCAGGTCATGGTATATCTGTTGTATTCCATTAGATCAACTGGACTTGAAGTTTAGTTCTTGAAGACGTTTCGCTAGTCATCTTATAGGAACGCCCAGAGTAAGGTGTCAAAACACCTCTTAGCCACTATCCAATCACGCCCTTAACACTTGGCTGTGATATGCTAATTGGGATTTTCCAGGGTACATAATTGCCACAGATTCTTGTACAAGTCATTCTGAATTGAGAAAGCCAGTCCGATGACTAGCGAAACGTCTTCAAGAACTAAACTTCAAGTCCAGTTGATCTAATTGAATACAACAGATATAGGTATGAAATAGTAATAGAGTATAAAGTATTTAAAATCTTACACCTGGACATGCACGTCATGTTCAAAGTCCTGTTTCAATACAAAAATACAAAAGAGCCTTGTATTGCAAGATCAACAGAGTACTTCTGCTAACTACAGCAATGTTTACCACTGTTCCTACCACACACAGCATTTTTAGTAGTCTGCAAATTCCTAACATGGCTTTTATATATATTTTTTTTGTTTAAATGCATGGTTAAAAAATATTACAGTTACTGTTCTCTTTAGTTTAGAAAACACAATACAAGTAATAGTAAAGCAGCCTAATTGAATCTGCCACTGAACGGAGCTACTCTAATTAGCCTCCTTACTTATCACACTGGCTGGTCCGGGTGTTAGTTAACAACCCCGGACCCTTCGCTTCTCCTAACCCATGGCAGAAGTCCCCTTGATTAGGAAGTTTCGGTACTCACTGCTACAACGCAGTGGTCCAGGTGCAGCCTGCCCCAAACCCCGTGCTCGGTTCTCTTAACAGTCATCACGGACGACTGTTAGTTTAGAAAACACCTATTGTTTTAAAACACAGCTGACATATATATATATAAATAAACAAAGAAAAGATAATCAATGCACATTCTTGGGCCCCATCATATTATCTGCACACTGGCATACATTATAAACAAAGGGGTTTCAGTATACATTACTGTGATCGCATGAATGAAAAGCCTTCCAACCACGTTTAGGTAAACCCAGTCTGGATAGTCCTAACTTTTAATAATTTTTACTTAAATTATGATTAGCAAACCTTTGCATTTCTCATATTTGCACGCTGGATCAATATAGCAGGCTTTCTCACTTCCCCCCAGCCAACTGGCTTTTAAAAATGAGTTAGAAGCCAACTATCCTGTGCTTTATATTAAAGGCATAGGATCTCCCATTAAAGGGCCATGTTGGGGGTGCAATTACCACATGGAGGCTTGACCATGCTTCCTAATAAATGCATACAATAGAAGGACTGTGGAAGCACTCCTTAGGCTAAATTACAACTATATTTTGCAGAAGTGCTATTGATCTGGTCAAACATTTATACAATAATCAATGCACATTCCTGGGCTCCATAAAATATCATATTGTCTGCACATTGGCATACATTATAATATATATAATATATATATAAAGAGAGGGTCATTACAAGAAAAGTACAGTGTACTGATCGGACCCCCCCCCCCCCCCCGCATATTGGCAACATTTCAGTCTCGCGCACTTGAGTGTTGCTTGAAAAAGGTCCTAGGCACAGGAACAAAACGTTGCCAATATATGTTTTTGATTGGAAAGACCCATGTGTGCACTGAACCTTTCTTTTTTCTTTGTATGTTGATCAGGAGCACCAGGGCAATATATATATTTTAACATGGAATGGTCAAACCACACCCCTCTGTCTACTCCATGTGAAAGGAAGTGTAATCCAAAAAAAGTTTCTGTCTGCTACACAGGATGTGATGTGTATTGTAATGGACATATACACCAAGGCTCCTTATATACCACCTCCAGCCTGCAGGTGGTGTCAGTGAGTGATAAAAGACAAGGCATCCCTGCTCTCTATGGCTAGGAGGACAGAAAGTGAAAGTAGATTGTGGTGTGTGCTTTGGAGTGATATTGACTGCAACACAGGATCCTGTGTATAAAACCCTGTGTAGAAGATTCTGTGTATAGGATCATGTTACTACCTGTTGGGAGGTCAGATTATTGGACAGGCAATTTACCTTATTGGATAAAAACTCTGAGACAACAGACAAGTGTACACCAACTTAAAAGGACACACAATATACAGGCCTGGTCAATATTTAAAGTGGTACAGCATAGGCAGGGACTACACCCATTACTGCACATGTTATGTGGGGAGAAACAATGTTTTGTTATTAAATCATTGCAATACGTACTGTTAAATATAATTAAAACTGGTTTATCTTCCTGTCCTTGTACCTGCAGATGAAATGCCCCAATTAGACTCAGTAGCTCTATCAAGTCCAATTGCTAAACCTATTTTTAAACCTGATCAATTTAATGGGGTAACTAGGGAGTGGACTGATTGGCTAGAACAATTTGAATTAGCAGCCACTATTAATGGTTTTGATGAAGGTGCTCGCTTGTTAGTCCTTAGCCTTTTGCTTAGTGGTGAAGCCAGGCAGGTATACCAAGGATTTGCCCTAATACTGAAATAAAAAGCTGTAATCAGTTATTAAAAAGTGTTCTCTGTATGAAAGAGTATATAAAGCATAAAACCATTTCTCTAGATAACCTGGGAATGATAAATGTTTGTTTATATGTTAGATTATTAGGGCAATGTTATTATAAGATGAGGCTGTGAGGTACTTTCTGTTATAGTAATGAGGTACCTTCACCACTTGCCGTGGTGAATACTAATAAGTATGAACATAGAATGTCGAGTTTGAATCACATGTTAGTGACTGTCTGAGTAACAGTTTAAATTTGTAAAGATTCTATATCCACTTTATCCCACATAAACACACATAATTTCCACTTTGCACCAACAGGCACACTTTTGCGCCTGTGTGTGTGTGTATGTATATATATATATATATATATATATATATATATATATATATATTTATTTTTTTTTCTTTTTTTTTTTTTTTTCTTTTTTTTTTTTTTCTCCAACATTACAGCAGCACGATTATTGCAGGTAAAAAACTTTTTATTTAACATCCGATATCTGTGTCATACAATCTGCGACATTTCGGGCAGCAGCCCTTTCTCAAGCAAAGAACACAGAGACTGAACAGTGTTAATTAGTAAATCACTTATAAACATTGACAGGAAATTGATACATCACATAGTAATTAAGTAACAAATGGTAACACATTGCCCTCCAATGGTATATTGGGTAAACTACAGCATCCAGTCATTTTTATAGAAATACATAGAGATCATAGTCTCTGTTAAGTCCCTTGGGTTTTAATGTGCCCAACTTCTGAACCCACCACACCTCTCTCTGTTTAAGTTTCTGTTGTCTGTCACCCCCTTTTTTGGCATCAATTCTAACATGCTCCAGTACCATGAATCGTATTTCACTGGCACTGTGACCATGATCAGAAAAATGTTTGGGTACAGGTAGTGACATATTTCTCGATTGAATGGACGATTTATGTTGTGTTAGACGCAACTTGAGTTTCTGGGTGGTCTCCCCCACATAGAGGAGACCACATGGACACATAAGGAGGTACACCACGAAACGTGAAAGTGTGGTGCCCCCGTATTGGAAACTCCTGTTTAGTGGTAGGGTGTATAAAAGTGTAACCCTTGATAATTTTGGAACACCATATGCAATTCATGCACGGGTAAGTGCCCTCCTTTCTCGACATCCAATTAGATGTACCTGTACATTTTTCTCTAGACTTCCCACCTTTGATTGTAGCTCCTATTGTTTTATAGAGATGTCCGAACTTCGAAAAATCCGGTCCGTGCGGGGATCCGCGGATTTTCGAAAAAATCCGAAAATTCGAAAATCCGCGAGCGGACCCGTTAAAACGTATTAAAATGAAAGTTCGGCAAAATCCGCATTAAAAGTGGTCTAAATAGTCTTGGTAACGTACACTTAACCACTCAGGGACCTGGGTAATGGCCTTAGAAGCACGTATAAATGCCAACAATACCTAAAAAGTACAGTCCGCTAGCGTGACTTTAAAAAAACGGTATTTTTCGAAAATACGAGGATTCCCGTAAAAACGAGGATTTCCGTAAAAAAACGAGGCTTTCCGTAACTATGATAGCTGCCATTGGCTAATTTGGATCATGTGGCTTGCTCCGTCTTGAAAAATTTACACGAATTACTTGTTTTTACGAGTATTCTCGTAATTACGAGAATGCTCGTAATTACGGTAATCCTCGTAATTACGCGAATCCTCGTAATTACGAGGATCATCGGTTTTTCCGGATCCCGAAAGTATCGTAGATCCTCGTAATTACGGAGATACTCGTATTTTCGAAAATTTTCGTAAAAAAAAAAATCCGCAGTTCGGAAGTTCGGAAGTCTGGAAAGTCCGGAATAATCCGCCGTTCGCGGACGGAAGAAATCCGCGGCGGATCCGGGTTCGGGTCCGCGAACCGGCCATCTCTATTGTTTTACCTAGTTTATATGAAATAAGAGGTAAATTTTGAAATATCCCTACGTCAGGGAATGATTGAGAGAGTAATGGCCAATGCTTACGAATAATTTCGGTAACCTCCTGACTGTAAGGATCATAGGAGGTAACAAAAGTTAGTCTGTCTTTTTTATCCTTCCCCACCTGGTGTTCAAATCTCTGACCCATTATTTTATCTTGAGCTCTGTTAATCACACCATCTGGATACCCTCTTGATTTAAACTTTTTACACATGTCATCCATTTGCATAACCTTAACATTAGTCTCATCTACCAATCTATCAATTCTTTTTAATTGGCTGTACGGTATGGCATATTTAGTGTGTGACGGATGTTGGCTGGAATAATGTAATAACTGATTACGGTCAGTGGGTTTCTGAAATAAGCATGTATGGAATGTATTATGACTTTTAATTATATTAATATCCAAAAAATGTACATTAGTCTGATTCCACAGCATATCAAACTTAATTGAAGGATGCATACCATTCAACTCGGCGTGAAACCGCGACAGGGTATCAATGCCACCCCGCCATATACTTGATTTCATACAGCTTTGCACTAAGACACGTGGATTTGAGGTGCTGCAACCCTGTTGTGAACACACATATATATATATATATATATATATATATATATGTATACATAGCAATCGTGGGTCGGTCTTTTTGAGAATCAAACATTTAATTATAGTGACATATAACATTTTGATTTTTAACAAGACCCACGAGTGCTTTGTATATATATAAGTAATGACCCTTTTCACAGAAGTACCGGGTCAATTATTACCTACAACGTGAGTGCGGGACACTGTGGTCTCCAAACAAGTTGTTTTTACATTTTTTAATGAAAAGGCAATTTCCTGACCTTTCATTCACCTTTAAAATGAGCCATCAACCACCTTGTGCTGCACAGCCCAAGATATGAAGAAATCACTGACCACTGAAGTTAGGGAATAGGAGGTTCCCAAATTCTAGTTCCTCCTTCTAATCTGTGATTGACACATGTTCAGTGCAGGAGAAAGCAGAAGAAAAAAAACAGGAAGAGATTGCGTTACACTGACTGAAAGAGGAGTGGTGGGTAAAAGCAATATACCGTATATACTCAAGTATAAGTCGAGGTTTTTAGGCTTTAAAAAAAGCCTAAAAATCCTACCTCGGCTTATACTCGAGTCACTAACCTGAACTCCGGCAGCCGCACGCTTCCTCCTTCTTCCGCATTCCACTGGGCTCTGTCTGACGTCACTACTCGGCGCTGGGTAACACCGGCACCGAGTAGTGACGTCAGCCAAAGCCCTGTGGAATAGGGAAGACAGAGGAAGCATGCTGCTGCCGGAGTTCAGGTTAGTGAGGAAGCGTGCTGCTGCCGGAGTTCAGGTTAGTGAGGAAGTGTGCTTCTGCCAGAGTTCAGGTTGGTGAATTCAGCATTGGTAATCTGTGTGGCTTGGATCATTTTGGGGACATTTTGATTCCAAATGTTAAGTAAAGTAAATGCCTGTACTCCACTGGGAGTGGGGGGGAGGTAGGTGCAGTATTTGCCACTTAAGATGTTTGGAAACTACAACTCCCACCAACTAAAGCATGCTGGGAGTTGTAGTTTCCAAACATCTGGAGTGGCAAGGAATTGGGGGTCAGTGTGGGGGATTCCTATTAATTTAAAGGGTAACTAATGCATTAAAACAATACAGAATCAGGAGAATGGTATGTATTTTTTAAAAGATTGCCTTCTGATTCTGTATTGTTTTGAGGCTTTAGTTGCTGTACTACTGTATGGGAATTCTGCTATCCATTTAAAGGGCAACTAAAGCCTTAAAACAATACAGAATCAGGAGGCAGTAGTGGTCATATTTTCTACCCTCGACTTATACTCGAGTCAATCATGTTTTACTAATTTTTTAGGTAAAAATGGTACCTCGACTTATACTGGGGTCGACTTATATTCGAGTATATACGGTACATAAGGACAGTGTTTATGTGTTCTTTAAGCACTAAATAAATAGTTATATCAATATTAACAAATATTTAGTAATGACATTAAAGTATATAGAAATTTAAGTAAGGCAAGTACTTGCATAGTCCCCACTCCTGTTTTGTAATGGTATCTTCAAAATGGAGTGTTAAGCCACACTTAGGAAGGAAGTTTTACAGGGAGGCAATGGAAGCTTACAAAGGGACGTATTTATCACTTCCCTTTTAGTGTTGTATCCAATGGTGTGCTTAATATTAGATTGAGAGCAGTGTTAGTGAATCAAAACATTTTCTGGGTGTTAGTAGGATGTAGGAAGTGTTAGTAGGAAGTTGCAAGACTTATATGTCACTTCCTTTGTAAAACACGTGACAGTCTTAGTAAAAACATTCTTCTCACTCTCACAAACTCCACCCCACCCCTCCCAATAGACAAAAAGCTGCTGTTTGCTGGACAGGAAGGGATATCTATAGATCAGGGATAGGCAACCAGTACATCTCCAGATGTTTGGAAACTACAACTCCCAGAATTCTCTAACTACAGAGTGCTTGTAGAGGAATGCTGGGAGTTGTAGTTTTCAAACATCTGGAGATCTACTGGTTGCTTATCCCTGCTATATATGATAGGGGGACTGAAAGAAAAAACATTTCCATGCCCATTTCTCTGAGACAATGAAGTGAGTTTGTTAATGGTTTATTACATTATTTAAGCAATAGACCACATTGAAGCCATGAACCTATGTCCTGAACTGATAAAATGTAATAAGATTGAAACATGACAGGATAGTCTGGGTTCTTTGTAAGACTCAGATTTACTCATAGATCCTATTGATCTATTATTGGTTGGAAATTTAAGGGGGAACATTGATTCAAGCTCTGCACAACAGTTGTATTTTACTGTGGTGTTTCTACTGAACTATAACACCATATACATTGTTACAATATATAGATCAAGAATAGAGATGGACCGGATCTGAACCCAGTTCCGTGACGGATTCCGTGATTTACAGATTTTGCGGGAATTCTGCTTTGCAGATTTTTTCGAGACGCATTCGAAAATTCAAAGAAAATTTCAAGGAATTTTTGAAAATCTTGTAAAAATTATACAGTAACTTGCTGTAAATAGTTTTGGGACCCAGAAAATGGTCTGGGGAAAAGACAATTAGATTCTTTATTAAAGAAACTGATTGTAACCAATTCTGATTAGAAAAGAATCTAATTGGTTACTATACCAATCAGATTATTTATAAAAGAATCTGATGGTAACTAATTCTGATTGGTTACAATTAGATTCTTCCAGAAAGCATACCAATCAAATTTCTGAAAGAATCTGACTAACCAATTCTAATTGGTTACAGCTTTTTTTTTTTTTTTTTTTTAGAAAGACTCTTATTGGTATACCAATCAGATTATTTTCCAATCAAACTGGTTACAATGAGATTCTTTCAGAAACAATCTGATTGGTTAGTATACCAATCAGATTCTTTCCCAATCACAATTGGTTACAATCAGATTCTTCCAGAAAGCATACCAATAAGATTATTTCTAAAAGTATCTGATTGTAACCAAGAAGTATCTGATTGCTATACTAACCAATCAGATTCTTTTCCAATCAGAATTGTTTTTAATCAGCTTATTTCAGAAAGAGTCTAATTGGTTAGTATACCAATCAGATTATTTCTAAAAGAATCTGATTGTAACTAATTCTGATTAGTTACAATCAGATTCTTCCAGAAAGCATACCAATAGGTTCCCTTCTGTGTAAAATATTAATTTAGGGGATGTGACATTAATAGAACCAGGATTTCCTAGGATTTCTTTTATTTTTAACATCTTGCCTTTATTTTTTTGTACAAATCCCTAAATTTTACAATAGTGTGTATAAAGATTTTATATCATCTGTATCCACTTATAGCTAAACATACACCCACATATTTCATAGCTAAACATACACCCACATATTTCCCACTGTGCACACTTTTGCTAGTATATATAAATCTATATTTTTGACCCCATGTATATCTTAGAGCACTTAGAGGTAAAAGGAGTTATAATATACTCACCAGATGAATGTCTTCTTTATTGAAAGTTTAAACCATAAACTTTCCGTGAATGTCTTCTTTATTGAAAGTTTAAACCATAACAACTCTCGAGGTCCTTAATGTGTTTCGGCCTACACGCCCTTAGTCACTCTTCTCCATATAATTTTATATTTGCAGTTTTCAACTCTCCTAGAATGAGGGTTGCCTTTAAAACCATTAATTTTAAGTCAAAATCCTTGTGCCCCATTTGTGAAAAATATGATCTCTTTTGTGCGGGTGGTTGCTGCCAGGTGCGACCACCCACAATCACATGGTCACATATTAACCAATCATATTTCAATTAAATGTTAATATTTGACTGGTTAATATGTGGCCATATGATTGCTAGGATAGAAATAGTAACCAATCACAATTGGATTTGGTCCTTCAGAAAACCTCTATAAAGAAATGCAAACCCTTGCGAAACTCAGAATTCATTGGAGTGATGACAGAAGAAAGAAAATTTGAGATCAAGATGCGGTATCAAGATGGCGGCTGCAGTGACATTGTCTAGCGTCAGCGGCATTGGTGGAGTTGGTGTGGCAGCCAATATTGGCAGTCTGAGACTAGAAAAGATCCTTTTAAGGACCAGGAGTGGTCCCAGTTTTAAGCAGCGGGACACACTTATCAGAAAGGCTCTTACAGCCATAAGGGCTCTTTAAAGAGCTATTGGGGGTCCTGGTTTCGAGCTGCAGGACCCCCAACAAAGGCACTTCTAAGTTTCAGTTGGGGGGGTTCTGGTTCAAGCTGCGGGACCATTTAAGCCCCAAAAGGCACTTGTCAGTAACACAAGGGCACTTCTAAGTGCTGGGGAGGATGGTTCCAGTTCAAGCTGTGGGACCCCTTAATCCTCAAAAGGCACTTGTCAGTGCTCTTGGTGAGGTACAGGGTCCCTGTCTGTGAAGGGGGGGCTGCTATTACGCACTCCTCTATCATCGGAAAGTTAACGCACCTTTATAAATAAGCCCCATTGTATGCATTTGTATGTGCTACAGTCCATAGCAGATTCTTATTAAACACTACCATCTTGTGTTTAAAGTTAGTACTACAGTTGTTCTAGATAAATCAGTTTTCCATGACCTTTTATCTGCTTTCTCAGAGGCTTTTGCTTTTTTTTTTTTGTAACTATCCTATAACTTCAATGTAACATACTGTAGTATTTATTGTAGTAGCAATTTTATTGTATTAAACTTATTATATTAGTATACTTACTGTAATTCATCATAAATTTACAGCATTTTTCACTGTTTAAAGTAAACTTTAGTATACACTGTAACATTTTATTAGAGCAACTATACAAACAAATATCTGCATTCAGACTCTACTATATTTTAATTTTTTATTTGATTTCTGATGGCTTGAGTATTTAAAGTCCTGTGTATTTTAAAGGGAATTCCATCCCCAAACTAAAATTGAACCCGCAATTGCCAGTTAGCCATATCTATAAATGCAGTGCTATATGCACTGGCTTCCAGAGTACTATTTGTGCAGATAACATATCTTTCAAACACTACCAAAAGCAAACAATAATCTATAAAATGCACACGTCCTATATTTCTACGGAATTGCAGTTGCCCTATGTACCAGGGGAAGACTGGCCCAGTAAGCTGAGGGGCAAATGCCCCCCGGGCTGGTCTCCAATGAAAAATTTGGGCTGCCACAGATGCTATTAGTAAATTATGTGCTTGAAAGGCACAATGCATGCCTCTAGCGCTAACATGGGCAAGGAACAGGAAACTCCTCATCCTTCAGTTCATTTAACAGTCAGCCCACAAGTCCATTAGCAGTGTAAGTCAGCCCTCCAGTTCATTATCAAGTGTCATCAGCAAGTGTTATCAGCCCTCCAGATCATTAACCAGTGTTGTCAGAACTTCCGATTATTAGACAGTGTAAGTCAGCCCTCCAGTTTATTAGCCAGTATTGCCAGTCCTCCAGTTCATTAGCCAGTGTTGTCAGCCCTTCAGATCCTTAGCCAGTGTTGCCAGCCCTCCAGTTCATTTGCAGTGCTGTCAGCCCTCCAGTTCATTAGCCAGTGTTAGTCAGCCCCCCGATTTATTATTCAGTGTTTGCCAGCCCTCCAGTTTATTAGCTGGTGTTAGTCAGCCCTCCAGTTTATTAGGAACAAAGGAAACTTTGGGTAAGTATAACTTACCCAGGGGTGAGGACTTAGTGATTCAGGTCCTCACCCAGGTGAAGATTTTGGGACTATAATTGTCCTTTAACCACATCATACACTTAAAGATTGCAGGCAACAATGTAAAATGGGAATAGTGGTCTTAAAAATTAGCGTAAATTCAGGTCCTCACCCAGGTGAAGATTTTGGGACTATAATTGTCCTTTAACCACATCATACACTTAAATATTGCAGGCAACAATGTAAAATGGGAATAGTGGTCTTAAAAATGAGCGTAAAAAGTGTGTGACATTAGCAAAGTCGGATTGGTCAAAAATGTTGCGATCGACAGTGAAAGGGCCATTTGGTTGTATTTGCCCCTTCGGCCAAAAGGTCCCAGTCCTCCCCTGCTATGTAGAAATTAAAGCAAATACAGGGAGATTCAATAAAATTTAAAATGGTGCTAATTTTGCCCCAGACAATTAGAACTTATTTAACATTTGAAAGATAACATCTGATTGGATGGGGCAAAATTATCACTATTTTAAACGATAAGAACTTTTATTGAATTACCCTGTTAGTTTAATAAACTGCCCAGATAATTGAAACCCAGTTATAACACTAAGATTGCTTTATTTATTTGAAACTAAAGAAAGAAACCTTAGTACAACTAACACTGAATCAGAAGACAGAGCAGCTTATATACTGTAAAAGCAGTAATCTGTGCCTAAACTCTAATTTTAATTTGGGTGCTGGGAAATTTAATGACATTTTTATGGTGAACATGCCCTTTGAGATATACCTGTGGTTTAATCTAATCTGAAGGTTAAAGTCTAATATTGATACTGGATATTTTTTTTATCTCATTCTTATCCTACTGGTAAATGATAAGTATGCAGCATTAACATGTAATTTACTGGTTTATTGCTGTTGCCCTAGCTGTCACTGTTTGTTTTCATCTTGCTGACAAAAGCCCCAGGGCACAGCAGCACAGATTGTCCTTTTATACTTCATGGCAGTAGGCAGAATAATTAAGGGTGGCTAAATATATCTGTTGTATTCAGTTAGAGCAACTGGACTTAAAGGGGAAGTTAAGTACAAATACATATGCTTTTAATAATAAAGAGCAGTATTTTTCCATCCCAATGACCTTAACCGGCCCATTCAGCATATTGTCTGTGTAAAAATAAATGCAACTGAAATACTGACTTCCCGTTTGCAGGACCCCTAATAGAGACCGTTATGGTTTTACCCTTAACCCAGCTCCTGGGTTGATTCAGTTGCTCAGTAGAGATCTGAGCATGTTTGACCCATCCAACAGCCAATCGGTAGAAATTACTGTTAGGAACATACCAAGGAATTGGTGCATCCTAGGAAAAAGAAAGTCCATTAGAACCTGAAATGGCAGGTCACTAATGTCAGCAGCAGGAAACAGCAAAGGTTTTCAAATCAACCGATTTTTCAAAACGGGAGAGAATATGTAGAATAACTAGGTACAGTATATCTGTTGTATTCAATTAGATCAACTGGACTTGAAATGTAGTTCTTGAATTACATTTCATGAATTTTTTTTTTTCAAGAACTACATTTCAAGTCCAGTTGATCTAATTGAATACAACAGATATACCATGACCTGGATGAATGAGAACCTTCACAAGCATAGGTACAGTATACATAATACAAACCAAGAATCTTTAAAATATTGATATTTTCTCCCTTTAAAGTTTAGTTCTTGAAGACGTTTCACTGGTCATCCGACTGTCTTTCGCAATACAGAATGAATTGGTGTTAGGGACCTTCTGAATGCAAGGTGTGGATGCATTGAGGCTAAGGAATGTTCATGAAACTGCCCAGGGTAAGGTGTCAAAATAGTTGGTGTTGAACCCCCCCCCCCATCTCTATTCAGGCTTGGTTTCTTCATTTTCACACAAATGGCCTCCTTGACACCTCTCTTAAACCAGTCATGTTCCTTTGCCAAGATGTTGACATTACAATCTTCAAAGGTATGTCCTTCTTCCTTAATATGCAGGTACACGGCTAAGTCCTGACCCGAGGAATTGGCTCTTTTGTGCTGGGCTATATGTTGGTGCAGTTACTGTTTGGTCTCCCCCACATAAAAAGTAGAGCACTCTTCACTGCACTGCATATATGATGTTGCTTCTTGTGTTTCGGTACTGGGTCTTTCGGATGTACCAATTTGGTCCATTTTTGGTTTACAAGTTTGGTTTAAAGCAGACAGGGATACAGTGTTTTTTTGAAAATTCTTCTTAATTTGTCAGAGACCCCTGCTACATATGGAATGTACATATTCTTTCTCCTATCTTGCTTTCCCCTTCACTGTTTTTTGGGTCCACAAGTTTTAAGGGCTACTCTGAGATTTTTCATTTCTTTTTCCTTTGCCTCTGTGCTAGTGGGAATGTTCTCAGCTCTGTGTTGCAGGGCTCTGATGACACCCAACTTGTAATCTAAAGGGTGGTGGGAGTCAAAAATCAAATACTGATCTGTGTGTGTTGGTTTTCTGTAAACCTCTACTTCCAGTTTGCCATTCTCCCTGACTTCTTCCAAGCAGTCCAAGAAAGCTAGTTTGTTGTTTTGTACCTCTTCCCTTGTAAATTTGATGTTTTGGTCTACCACGTTAATGTGTTCTGTGAAAGCTTGTACTTCCTTTTGGTGGATTTTAACCCAGGTGTCATCCACATATCTGAACCAGTGGCTGGGTGCTATGCCCTTAAAGGTTTTAAGTGCCTGTTTTTCTACCTTCTCCATGTAAAGGTTGGCCACAATGGGTGAAACTGGAGATCCCATAGCACATCCATGTTTTTGCTTATAGAACGTATCCCGGTATTTGAAATAGGTGATATTCAGGCACAAGTCCAGTAAGGAACACACCTGTTCTGGGTTGAGATCAGTTCTGCTGGTAAGAGTGCTGTCTTGGCCTAGCGATTTTCTCACCATTTCAACAGCCTCCTTGGTGAGTATACAGGTGAAGTGTACAGTGTGAATGTCACATCATAGGACACCATAGTTTTTTTCTGCACTACGTAGACCGACTGGAGTGATGGAATGATGGCAAAATTCAAGCCCTTAGTGAGGACTTGCATTTCTGGCTGGGTCAGGGTCCTGTTAGACAAGTTTCTCACCCATTCCTCCTTGTTTGATGAAGTAACACTTCCCTCCTTTTGTATCCAAGGTAGTTGTTCTCCTTTGGGGCTGTTCTGGGATGACAGAATAGAGAACTTGTTCTGTTGCCTTTGTTTGCCCTTATATTGCTGAGAAAGCTGTGCTTGTTTGGTGAACTCCATCACTCTTTCCCAGATGGCCACAGGTAGCTGTGAGGCCAGGTTCTGTTCTAGTTGACTTATGTTGTGCATTAAAGCATCAACTGAAATGTGTCTGTTGTACCCATTCATTTAGGAGCTGTTTTTGAGCCTTTTGCAGTATCTGTTTGGCTCTGATGCCTTTAACTGTGGAATCCAGATGTATTGTGAATGGTATTAACCTTTGTTGTCCGCATCGTAGGTTAAATCGTAGGTGGTTTCTGAAGTCTGCCAATTTCCTTGCTGTCTTTTCATATTGCCATACAAGTTTGAGGGTTTTCTCCCCAAAATGATTTGAAATATGCTTGTGAAGGTTCTTATTCATCCAGAGATTAATTTTTGTATGGCCCCACAGCCTAACAGCTATATGCATAAGGGAGATGCAACATGCAAGGCAAAAACACTTGCATGTTTGTGCACTTTGTGTTCGTATCACTGAAAGCATAACCCCGAGCTTTCAATAAAAATAATTACAAAGCAAAACATACACACATAATTTCCAATGTGCACTAATGGGCACACTTTTGCTAGTATATATATATATAAAAATGTCATATATATATGAATATATTTAGGAGAAATTACACATTACATACATGTACATGTACTTTGGTATCTATAGAAAGGCTATACAAATGTATGTTGCGCTCCTTACTCTGCTGAAATGTTTTAATCACGTTTACAATACATAAGGCAAAATAAATTCTATTCACATTTCCGTTTTATGGCTTTTAATTCTGCAAGAAATGGTGTGATAAATGTTGGTGATTCATTATAATGTATCAAGACTCACTTGTATCTATCCCATTTGGTATGGAGCAAATGGGATAGAAAAGGCAAAGCAGATTTCGTCTTTCTAAATATACAATATATGCCTTAGACTTTCTAGGTCAAAATGTGTAATCTCATACAAAAAAACACGGTTCTAAAAACGGAAGTACAGTCAAGTATATAGTGTACCCCCTTCTGTAAATTATATAGTGGATAATGCACCCCCAACTGTAAATAATATGGATATTAGAGTCACCAAGGTGTTCTGTGACCATATAAAAGTACGAGGCCGCAGGCCGAGTACCTTTTATACAGGGCACGGAACTCCAAGGTGACTTCTAATAACCTCTTAATTTACAGTTGGGGGTGCATTATTTATTATAACCTACCCCTTTGTGGCTTTTGGTTTCCTTCTCCTCCTGGAACTGTAAGATTATAAGGCTATAATCTTACAGTTCCTCCCATAGAAATCCACTACAGGGGTTGGTTATAAGAATATTAGAGGTCACCAAGGGGTTCCATGACCATGGAAAAACACAAGGCCACAGGCTTTAGGACTCAGAGGTGGCTTTGTATATAAAAATCACACACCTGTTTATGGATTGCCTTTTTGGATTACATTCCTGATCAGATCTGTTAAAGGATACCTCCTAACAATGGGACCAGGGGGTCTTGAACAGGGTCTATAGAAGCTCTGCCCTCAGACCGGCCGGAGCAAATTCTGGAACACACTAGCCCCACACCCCAATGCCCCAGCTACACCACTGTGGAATACTGATACAGATCATTCATATTGGGTCTGTCTCAGGCAAACTGGGATGGTTTAGGGTATGCAGGAAATGTCAAAAAACTTTACATAAGCCTACAATAATATATCACTATCCCTATTTTTTCTTTGAAACACAGAAGCACAGACTGGTGAATATTATTAAATGCTCTATTGCCCAGATGCACAGACTGGTACATAATATAAAATTCTCCTATTGCCCAGATGCAGACTGGTAACTTATATACAATGCCCCTATTGCCCAGAATCACAGAATGGTACATAATATAAAATCCCCTATTGCCCAGATGTACAGACTGGTACAAAATATAAAATACCCCCATTGCCCAGAAGCATAGACTGGTACATATTATAAATGCTCTCATGCCCAGAAGCACTTGTAAATATAAAAAAATGACATATACAATAAAGACACTTACTGAAACTGGGAACAGCTTGTCAGGTTTTCCATCCCCCAGCACAAGGTAAAGAGAACTATGTAATGTACAGTCGAGCCTTGAGCAAACTCTTCAAGGTAGTAGTGGCCCTGGGTGGCATGGTACACCGGGCGCATCATGATGTTCAGTAGGTAATGTGTGTTAAAACATTCGGGGCAAAAAGATCTGGGGCAAGTGCCTCGAATGTTAAAACACTGCATATTCCTACTAGAGATGTCCGAACTTCACAAAATCCGGTCCGCTCGAGGATCCGCGAATTTTCGAGAAAATTCGAAAAAACGCGAGCGGACCCATTAAAATGAAAAATTCCCTTGAAATTACTAGATTTTTCGTATTTTCGAAAATTTTCGAAATTACGGGTTTTCGAAAAATATGTATTTTCGAAAATACGAGTATTCCTCTTAATTTCGAAAATTTTCGAAAATACGTACTTATGAAAATAAGAGAAATCCTTTCATTTTCGAAAATTTTCGAAATTACGTGTTTTTCTCGTATTTTCGAAAATTTTCGAAAATACGCGAAAACCCGTAATTTCGAAAATTTTCGAAAATATGAAAAATCCGCGAATTGGAAGTTTGGAAGGCGGAAAATCCGGAACATCCGGAAAAATCCGCCTTTCGCGAACGGGATAAATCCGCGGCGGATCCGGGTTCGGATCCGCAAACCGGCCATCCCTAATTCCTACATTGTAATTTTGGGGTTATTGGTCACTGAGCTGGTTCTAATATTCCTACTGTATGTGGTAACAAGGTTAATGGTCACTGTTCTTGATCTCAAACTTCATAATCTTTTACCTTATTCAACTATGGCCTAAAGATACGGTAAATCTTTTTTAACTAGCAAGCAGGGTATGGAAACTATAATTAGAAATGTTACATCTGTCACTATTGTTCTAAATCAGACTTTCTTTTTCTCAGGTTAATTCTTCAAGTCCTCAGATGGGATCTGTGCAGCTTGCCCAATCCTCATATGAGGCCAAACAACCTAACCTTAAATCCCTCTTTGATAAAGAGGTATACTTTGAGACCAGATGTCCAGTGCACAGCAGGGAGAAGCTAGTGGTCTGGTATGATAGACAGATATCTAGAATGATGAATCTTCAGAAACTCAGAGCAGCAGCTGGCATCCACGGTGAGTAAGTGATGGGTTATAAAACAGTACAGGCTTATTATTTCTATTTACTATTAGTACAGAATTTGTTTAAAGGGGAATTGTGGTCTCCAAAGTCCAAACAAGTTGATTTTAAATGAAAGGCTGGGTTCCTACCTTTAAAGCATAAGTACACTTAATTTCTAGCAGAAGCTTAAACTAATCATTCCCTCCCTCCCTTTTTTTTCTAGCTTCCTCCTGAGCCTACCTGTGATAAAGGAAAGTTCCTGACATCTTGGATATTCTTTCAAATCGTCTTAGCTCTGCCCTCCGTGATCTGCTGACTCTCCTTGTGTCGGTGGTCTGGAAAAGCGCTGTCTGTGTGCTGTGGGCGCACGCAAGAAGGGTGGAGCTGAGACGACTTTAAAAAGATATTGGGGACTTTCCTTCAGCACAGGAAGGCTCAGGAGGGAGCTAGAAAAAAAAGGTGGGGGGATGTTAGTTTAAGCTTCTGCTACAAATTACACTATTTAAATGTACTTAACCTTTAAATTGAGCCATCAACCACCTCTCTATGTCCTGCACAGCCCAAGATATGAAGAAATAACTGATCAAACAGTTGAATCTGCAGTCACAAATACTAGTTCCTCCTTCTAATCTGTGGTTGACACATGCTCAGTGCAGTGCAGGCAAGAAACCAGGAAGAGATTGAGTTACACTGACTGAAGGAGGATGGAAGAGAAGGGAGGAGAACAGCACAGCCCACACAGGAATGTGTAAGGTGTGTACATTTTTGTCTTTTAAAAATATCTCCCACTCGCTGCCCCCCCTGGCCCTTCTGACTTGTGGGCCCTGTGGCCCCTCCTCTCTTGGGGCCCCATGGCCACTTCCCTTTCAGGCCTCTCTTGGACCCTTCCTTTGCAGCCCTATTGGCCCCTTTCCATGCAGCCCCCCTTGGCCCCTTCCCTTGCAGCCACCCTTGGCCCTTTCCCCCACTGGCACCTCAGGCTCATAACTCCAGCTCAGCCCACCCCCCACAGAAAACTATGGAAAAACAGTGTTTTCAGGCAGAGGTAGAATCAGACAGAAGGTTTCTCTTTTAAACTATGTAAAAAAATAATTAAAGTAAATTGCAAAAATACTCAGGAAAGCAATTATTCTCAATTCACCTAAAGTCATTCGGGCTACAAATTATATTAACTGATAACAAATCTTCATTACAATCAGAAAAAGCGACATTGTCATTAAAAAAAGAGTAACACTGGTTAATTATTATCTGCAATCTTTTAATCGTACATCCCTTTCATAGTGGATTTTCTCTAAGAATTGCTGCTATTATCTGTTGAAAAATAGATGAAAGTCTATCAAGGTCAACCGTTTGATGCAAGCCCTTCTCTCTCAAGGGTCATATTCCACAGGCACCCCTTCCACATACTTCTACCTGCACATGGACATAAACAATCACATGTTGGTACAGTTAACTAGCTGTAAACCTAGGTATTCTCTGTTCAGAAAGTATTTTTGATGCCTCTTTGAAGGCCTTTAGAGGTTCTATCATCACAGCATTATCAGTGAGAACATCCCACAACCTTACTCCTACTCCCAGCCTACATAAAGAATCATTGCCATGCTCTTATGGCATATGTATTCTGAACATTTAGGAGAATTTGAACAATTTGTTCAGAATACTGAGATATTTTCCTGTGTTTTTGATAGACCGATCAAAAATATTGATGCACCAAAAAAACTATGACCAGGGCAAGGCGGAAAATTTTCCTCAACCCCAGGACCTATCTTCGTAGTTTCAAGCTAAAATCTATGAAAGATCGGTGGGTAATCGGCCAATCAAAAATCCATTAGGAAAAACAAAAATCCATCAGAAAACCATCTGCCAGTGTATGGCTAGCTTAAGAAGAAAAATGAGCTCCAAATACTGTTATTTAATGAGAACAGCTTGTTAGGACATATGGTGGTTAAAATGTTAATGGATCCAGCTTCTGTTAAGCTTCTATCCACCGAAGGCTGGTTGCCTTAGAGTGCCACTGTATTCATTATTCTGAAGTTTAAAAATATCTTTCTTAGAAACATGCTGCATTAACAAGAAATATTAAAACTTTTTGTATAATTGGACTTCTTATTGGACTATCACAAAGAATCATTTGAATATTCAGCATTGGTGCACAACTATAAATATTTTTTATATATATGTATAAATGTTTTATATACTAGTCATAAGCCGGTTACATTAATAGGCGTCCCATGGTCAAAGTCATCCCTCAGTGTCCCAAGGTCAAAGTCTCCCCTCAGTGTGCCAAGCCAAGAGTCCCCCCTCAGTGTCCCAAGGTCTGAGTCCCACCTTAGTGTCCCAAGCCCAGAGTACCACCTCAGTGTCCCAAGCCCAGAGTCCCCTTCTGTCTCCCAAGCTCAGAGTCAACCCTCAGTATCCCAAGCCCTGAGTCCCCCCTCAGTGTCCAGTGTCCCAAGCCCAGAGTCCCCCTCAGCTCAGTGACCCAAGCCCAGGTCCCCCAACAGTTTCCCAAGCCCAGAGTCTCCATTCAGTGTCCAAGGTCAGAGTCCCCCTCAGTGTCCCAAGGTCATAGCGCCCCCTCAGTGTCCCAAGCCCAGAACCTCCCCTCAGTGTTCAGTGTCCCAACCTCAGAGTCCACTCTTAGTGTCCAGTGTCCCAAGCCCAGAGTCCCCCCTCAGTGTCCAAACATAGAGTCCCCCTCAGTGTCCCAGGTCAGAGACTCCCCCAGTGTCCTATGGTCAAAGTCCCCCCTCAGTGTCCCAATGTCAAGTCCTCCTCAGTGTACCAAAATCAGAGTCCCTTCTCAGTGTATTAAAGCCAAGAGTCCCCCCTGTGTTCCAAGCACAGAATCCCCATTTTGTGTCCCAAACCCAGAGTTCCCTCTAAGTGCCTCAAGCCCAGCATCCCCATCAATCTCCCGAGCCCAGAGTTCCCTTCAGTGTCCCAAGATTAGAGTTCCCCCTCATGTGTCCCAAGCCCAGATCCCCCATCAGTTATATTATATATATGTATAAATGTTTTATATACTAGTCATAAGCCGGTTACATTATTGGGCGTCCCATGGTCAAAGTCATCCCTCAGTGTCCAAGGTCAAAGTCCCCCTCAGTGTCCCAACCAAGAGCCCCCCCTCGTGTCCCAAGGTCTGAGTCCCACCTTAGTGTCCCAAGTCCAGATACCACCTCAGTGTCCCAAGCCCAGTGTCCCCTTCTGTCTCCCAAGCTCAGAGTCAACCCTCAGTGTCCCAAGCCCTGAGTCCCCCCTCAGTGTCCAGTGTCCCCAAGCCCAGAGTCCCCTTCTGTCTCCCAAGCTCAGAGTCAACCCTCAGTGTCCCAAGCCCTGAGCCCCCCCTCAGTGTCCAGTGTCCCAAGCCAGAGTCCCCTCATGTCCCAAGCCCAGAGTCCCCCTCAGTGTCCCAAGCCCAGACCCCCTCAGTGTCCCAAGCCCAGAGTCCCCCTCAGTGTCATAAGCCCAGAGTCCCCCTCAGTGTCCCAGCCCAGAGTCCCCCCAACAGTTTCCCAAGCCCAGAGTCTCCAGTGTCCCAAGGTCAGAGTGCCCCCTCAGTGTCCCAAGCCTAGAATCTCCCATCTGTCTCCCAAGCTCAGAGTCAACCCTCAGTCTCCCAAGCCCAGAGTCCCCCCTCAGTGTCCCAAGCCCAGAGTCAACCCTCAGTGTCCCAAGCCCTGAGTCCCCCCTCAGTGTCCAGTGTCCCAGCCCAGAGTCCCCTTCTGTCTCCCAAGCTCAGAGTCAACCCTCAGTGTCCCAAGCCCTGAAAACAAAAAATATCTTAGAGCACTTGAGGTTAAAAGGAGTTATAATATACTCACCAGATGAATGTCTTCTTATGAAAGTTTAAACCATAAACTTTCCGTGAATGTCTTCTTTATTGAAAGTTTTAAACCATAAACTTTCCGTGAATGTCTTCTTTATTGAAAGTTTAAACCATAACAACTCTCAGGAGGTCCTTAATGTGTTCGGCCTACACGCCCTAGTCACTCTTCTCATATAATTTTATATTTGCAGTTTTCAACTCTCCTAGAAGAGGGTTGCCTTTAAAACCATTAATTTAAGTCAAAATCCTTGTGCCCCATTTGTGAAAAATATGTCTCTTTTGTGCGGTTGGTTGCTGCCAGGTGCGACCACCCACAATCATGGTCACATATTAACCAATCATATTCAATTAAATGTTAATATTTGACTGGTTAATATGTGGCCATATGATTGCTAGGATAGAAATAGTAACCAATCACAATTGGATTTGGTCCTTCAGAAAACCTCTATAAAGAAATGCAAACTTGCGAAAATCAGAATTCATTGGAGTGATACAGAAGAAAGAAAATTTGAGATCAAGATGCGGTATCAAGATGGCGCTGCCAGTGACATTGTCTAGCGTCAGCGGCATTGGTGGAGTTGGTGTGGCAGCCAATATTGGCAGTCTGAGACTAGAAAAGATCCTTTTAAGGACCAGGAGTGGTCCCAGTTTTAAGCAGCGGGACACACTTATCAGAAAGGCTCTTACAGCCATAAGGGCCTTTAAAGAGCTATTGGGGGTCCTGGTTTCGAGCTGCAGGACCCCCAACAAAGGCACTTCTAAGTTTCAGTTGGGGGGGTTCTGGTTCAAGCTGCGGGACCATTTAAGCCCCAAAAGGCACTGTCAGAACACAAGGGCACTTCTAAGTGCTGGGGAGGATGGTTCCAGTTCAAGCTGTGGGACCCCTTAATCCTCAAAAGGCAATTGTCAGTGCTCTTGGTGAGGTACAGGGTCCTGTCTGTGAAGGGGGGGCTGCTATTACGCACTCCTCATCATCGGAAAGTTAACGCACCTTTATAAATAAGCCCCATTGTATGCATTTGTATGTGCTACAGTCCATAGCAGATTTTATTAAACACTACCATCTTGTGTTAAGTTAGTATACAGTTGTTCTAGATAAATCAGTTTTCCATGACCTTTTATCTGCTTCTCAGAGGCTTTTGCTTTTTTTTTTTGTAACTATCCTAAACTTCAATGTAACATACTGTAGTATTATTGTAGTAGCAATTTTATTGTATTAAACTTATTATATTAGTATACTTACTGTAATTCATCAAAATTTACAGCATTTTTCACTGTTTAAAGTAAACTTTAGTATACACTGTAACATTTTATTAGAGCAACTATACAAACAAATATCTGCATTCAGACTCTACTATATTTTAATTTTTTATTTGATTTCTGATGGCTTGGTATTTAAAGTCCTGTGTATTTTTAAAGGGAATTCCATCCCAAACTAAATTGAACCCGCAATTGCCAGTAGCCATATCTATAATGCAGTGCTATATGCACATGGTTCCAGAGTACTTTGTGCAGATAACATATCTTTCAAACACTACCACAAAGCAAACAATAATCTATAAAATGCACACGTCCTATATTTCTACGGAATTGCAGGCCTATGTACCAGGGGAAGACTGGCCCAGTAAGCTGAGGGGCAAATGCCCCCGGGCTGGTCTCCAATGAAAAATTTGGGCTGCCACAGATGCTATTAGTAAATTATGTGCTTGAAAGGCACAATGCATGCCTCTAGCGCTAACATGGGCAAGGAACAGGAAACTCCATCCTTCAGTTCATTTAACAGTCAGCCCACAAGTCCATTAGCAGTGTAAGTCAGCCCTCAGTTCATTATCAAGTGTCATCAGCAAGTGTTATCAGCCCTCCAGATCATAACCAGTGTGTCAGAACTTCCGATTATTAGACAGTGTTAAGTCAGCCCTCCAGTTTATTAGCCAGTATTGCCAGTCCTCCAGGATTAGCCAGTGTTGTCAGCCCTTCAGATCCTTAGCCAGTGTTGCCAGCCCTCCAGTTCATTTGCAGTGCTGTCAGCCCTCCAGTTCATTAGCCAGTGTTAGTCAGCCCCCCGATTTATTATTCAGTGTTTGCCAGCCCTCCAGTTATTAGCTGGGGTTAGTCAGCCCTCCAGGTTATTAGGAACAAAGGAACTTTGGGTAAGTATAACTTACCCAGGGGTGAGGACTTAGTGGATTCAGGTCCTCACCCAGGTGAAGATTTGGGACTATAATTGTCCTAACCACATCATACACTTAAATATTGCAGGCAACAATGTAAAATGGGAAAGTGGTCTTAAAAATTAGCGTAAATTCAGGTCCTCACCCAGGTGAAGATTTTGGGACTATAATTGTCCTTAACCACATCATACACTTAAATATTGCAGGCAACAATGTAAAATGGAATAGTGGTCTTAAAAATGAGCGTAAAAAGTGTGTGGCATTAGCAAAGTCGGATTGGTCAAAAAAAGTTGCGATCGACAGTGAAAGGGCCATTTGGTTGTATTTGCCCCTTCGGCCAAAAGGTCCCAGTCCTCCCCTGCTATGTAGAAATTAAAGCAAATACAGGGAGATTCAATAAAATTTAAATGGTGCTAATTTTGCCCCAGACAATTAGAACTTATTTAACATTTGAAAGATAACATCTGATTGGATGGGCAAAATTATCACTATTTTAAACGATAAGAACTTTTATTGAATTACCCTGTTAGTTTAATAAACTGCCCAGATAATGAAACCCAGTTATAACACTAAGATTGCTTTATTTATTTGAAACTAAAGAAGAAACCTAACAACTAACACTGAATCAGAAGACAGAGCAGCTTATATACTGTAAAAGCAGTAATCTGCCTAAACTCTAATTTTAATTTGGGTGCTGGGAAATTTAATGACATTTTTATGGTGAACATGCCCTTTGAGATATACCTGTGGTTTAATCTAATCTGAAGGTAAAGTCTAATATTGATACTGGATATTTTTTTTACTCATTCTTATCCTACTGGTAAATGATAAGTATGCACATTAACATGTAATTATGGTTTATTGCTGTTGCCCTAGCTGTCACTGTTGTTTTATCTTGCTGACAAAAGCCCCAGGGCACAGCAGCACAGATTGTCCTTTATACTTCATTGAGTAGGCAGAATAATTAAGGGTGGCTTAATATATCTGTTGTATTCAGTTAGAGCAACTGGACTAAAGGGGAAGTTAAGTACAAATACATATGCTTTTAATAATAAAGAGCAGTATTTTCCATCCCCATGACCTTAACCGGCCCATTCAGCATATTGTCTGTGTTAAAATAAAAGCAACTGAAATACTGACTTCCCGTTTGCAGGACCCCTAATAGAGACCGTTATGGGTTTACCCTAACCCAGCTCCTGGGTTGATTCAGTTGCTCAGTAGAGATCTGAGCATGTTTGCCCATCCAACAGCCAATCGGTAGAAATTACTGTTAGGAACATACCAAGGAATTGGTGATCCTAGGAAAAAGAAAGTCCATTAGAACCTGAAATGGCAGGTCACTAATGTCAGCAGCAGGAAACAGCAAAGGTTTTCAAATCAACCGATTTTTCAAAACGGGAGAGAATATGTAGAATAACTAGGTACAGTATATCTGTTGTATTCAAAGATCAACTGGACTGAAATGTAGTTCTTGAATTACATTTCAGAATTTTTTTTTCAAGAACTACATTCAAGTCCAGTTGATTAATTGAATACAAAAGATTACCATGACCTGGATGAAGATGGAACCTTCACAAGCATAGGTACAGTATACATAATACAAACCAAGAATCTTTAAAATATGATATTTTCTCCCTTTAAAGTTAGTTAGTTCTTGAAGACGTTTCACTGGTCATCCGACTGTCTTTCGCAATACAGAATGAATTGGTGTTAGGGACCTTCTGAATGCAAGGTGGTGGAGCATTGGGAAGGAATGTTCATGAAACTGCCCAGGGTAAGGTGTCAAAATAGTTGGTGTTGAACCCCCCCCCCCCATCTCTATTCAGGCTTGGTTTCTTCATTTTCACACAATGGCCTCCTTGACACCTCTCTTAAACCAGTCATGTTCCTTTGCCAAGATGTTGACATTACAATCTTCAAAGGTATGTCCTTCTCTTAATATGCAGGTACACGGCTAAGTCCTGACCCAGGAATTGGCTCTTTTGTGCTGGGCTATATGTTGGTGCAGTTACTGTTTGGTCTCCCCCACATAAAAGTAGAGCACTCTTCACTGCACTGCATATATGATGTTGCTTCTTGTGTTTCGGTACTGGGTCTTTCGGATGTACCAATTTGGTCCATTTTTGGTTTACAAGTTTGGTTTAAAGCAGACAGGGATACAGTGTTTTTTTGAAAATTCTTTAATTTGTCAGACCCTGCTACATATGGAATGTACATATTCTTTTCTATTGCTTTCCCCTTCACTGTTTTTTGGGTCACAAGTTTTAAGGGCTACTCTGAGATTTTTCATTCTTTTTCCTTTGCCTCTGTGCAGTGGGAATGTTCTCAGCTCTGTGTTGCAGGGCTCTGATGACACCCAACTTGTAATCTAAAGGGTGGTGGAGTCAAAAATCAAATACTGATCTGTGTGTGTTGGTTTTCTGTAAACCTCTACTTCCAGTTTGCCATTTCTCCTGACTTCTTCCAAGCAGTCCAAGAAAGCTAGTTTGTTGTTTTGTACCTCTCCCTTGTAAATTTGATGTTTTGGTCTACCACGTTAATGTGTTCTGTGAAAGCTTGTACTTCCTTTTGGTGGATTTTAACCCAGGTGTCATCCACATATCTGAACCAGTGGCTGGGTGCTATGCCCTAAAGGTTTTAAGTGCTGTTTTTCTACCTTCTCCATGTAAAGGTTGGCCACAATGGGTGAAACTGGAGATCCCATACACACCATGTTTTTGCTTATAGAACGGATCCCGGTATTTGAAATAGGTGATATTCAGGCACAAGTCCAGTAAGGAACACACCTGTTCTGGGTTGAGATCAGTTCTGCTGGTAAGAGTGCTGTTTGGCCTAGCGATTTTCTCACCATTTCAACAGCCTCCTTGGTGAGTATACAGGTGAAGTGTACAGGTGAATGTCACATCATAGGACACCATAGTTTTTTCTGCATACGTAGACCGACTGGAGTGATGGAATGATGAGGCAAAATTCAAGCCCTTAGTGAGGACTTGCATTTCTGGCTGGGTCAGGGTCCTGTTAGACAAGTTTTCACCCATTCCTCCTTGTTTGATGAAGTAACACTTCCCTCCTTTTGTATCCAAGGTAGTTGTTCTCCTTTGGGGCTGTTCTGGGATGACAGAATAGAGAACTTGTTCTGTTGCCTTTGTTTGCCCTTATATGCTGAGAAAGCTGTGCTTGTTTGGTGAACTCCATCCATCTTTCCCAGATGGCCACAGGTAGCTGTGAGGCCAGGTTCTGTTCTAGTTGACTTATTGGCATTAAAGCATCAACTGAAATGTGTTGTTGTACCCATTCATTTAGGAGCTGTTTTTGAGCCTTTTGCAGTATCTGTTGGCTCTGATGCCTTTAACTGTGGAATCCAGATGTATTGTGAATGGTATTAACCTTTGTTGTCCGCATCGTAGGTAAATCGTAGGTGGTTTCTGAAGTCTGCCAATTTCCTTGCTGTCTTTATATTGCCATACAAGTTTGAGGGTTTCTCCCCCAAATGATTTGAAATATGCTTGTGAAGGTTTATTCATCCAGAGATTAATTTTTGTATGGCCCCACAGTAACAGCTATATGCATAAGGGAGTGCAACATGCAAGGCAAAAACACTTGCATGTTTGTGCACTTGTGTTTCGTATCACTGAAAGCATAACCCCGAGCTTTCAATAAAAATAATTACAAAGCAAAAACATCACACATAATTTCCAATGTGCACTAAGGGCACACTTTTGCTAGTATATAATATATAAAAATGTCATATATATATGAATATATTTAGGAGAAATTACACATTACAACATGTACATGTACTTTGGTATCTCTAGAAAGGCTATACAAATGTATGTTGCGCTCCTTACTCTGCTGAAATGTTTTAATCACGTTTACAATACATAAGGCAAAATAAATTCTATTCACATTTCCGTTTTATGGCTTTTAATTCTGCAAGAAATGTGGTGTGATAAATGTTGGTGACATTATAATGTATCAAGACTCACTTGATCTATCCCATTTGGTATGGAGCAAATGGGATAGAAAAGGCAAAGCAGATTTCGTCTTTCTAAATATACAATATATGCCTTAGACTTTCTAGGTCAAAATGTTAATCTCATACAAAAAAACACGGTTCTAAAAACGGAAGTACAGTCAAGTATATAGTTACCCCCTTCTGTAATTAATAGTGGATAATGCACCCCCAACTGTAAATAAATGGATATTAGAGTCACCAAGGTGTTCTGTGACCATATAAAAGTAACGAGGCCGCAGGCCGAGTACCTTTTATACAGGGCACGGAACTCCAAGGTGACTTCTAATAACCTCTTAATTACAGTTGGGGGTGCATTATTTATTAAACCTACCCCTTTGTGGCTTTTGGTTTCCTTTCTCCTGGAACTGTAAGATTATAAGGCTTAATCTTACAGTTCCTCCCATAGAAATCCACTACAGGGGTTGGTTATAAGAATATTAGAGGTCACCAAGGGGTTCCATGACCATGGAAAAAACACAAGGCCACAGGCTTTAGGACTCAGAGGTGGCTTTGTATTAAAAATCACACACCTGTTTATGGATTGCCTTTTTGGATTACATTCCTGATCAGATCTGTTAAAGGATACCTCCTAACATGGGACCAGGGGGTCTTGAAACGGGTCTATAGAAGCTCTGCCTCAGACCGGCCGGAGCAAAATCTGGAACACACAGCCCCACACCCCAATGCCCCAGCTACACCACTGTGGAATACTGATACAGATCATCATATTGGGTCTGTCTCAGGCAAACTGGGATGGTTTAGGGTATGCAGGAAATGTCAAAAAACTTACATAAGCCTACAATAATATATCACTATCCCTATTTTTTCTTTGAAACACAGAAGCACGACTGGTGAATATTATAAATGCTCTATTGCCCAGATGCACAGACTGGTACATAATATAAAATTCTCCTATTGCCCAGATGCAGACTGGTAACTTATATACAATGCCCCTATTGCCCAGAATCACAGAATGGTACATAATATAAAATCCCCTATTGCCCAGATGTACAGACTGGTACAAATATTAAATACCCCCATTGCCCAGAAGCATAGACTGGTACATATTAAAATGCTCTCATGCCCAGAAGCACTTGTAAATATAAAAAAATGACATATACAATAAAGACACTTACTGAAACTGGGAACAGCTTGTCAGGTTTTCCATCCCCCAGCACAAGGTAAAGAGAATATGTAATGTACAGTCGAGCCTTGAGCAAACTCTCAAGGTAGTAGTGGCCCTGGGTGGCATGGTACACACGGGCGCATCATGATGTTCAGTAGGTAGTGTGTTAAAACATTCGGGGCAAAAAGATCGGGGCAAGTGCCTCGAATGTTAAACACTGCATATTCCTACTAGAGATGTCCGAACTTCACAAAATCCGGTCCGCTCGAGGATCCGCGAATTTTCGAGAAAATTCGAAAAAAACGGAGCGGACCCATTAAAATGAAAATTCCCTTGAAATTACTAGATTTTTCGTATTTTCGAAAATTTTCGAATTACGGGTTTTCGAAAAATATGTATTTTCGAAAATACGAGTATTCCTTAATTTCGAAAATTTCGAAAATACGTACTTAGAAAATAAGAGAAATCCTTTCATTTTCGAAAATTTTCGAAATTACGTGTTTTTCTCGTATTTTCGAAAATTTTCGAAATACGCGGAAAACCCGTAATTTCGAAAATTTTCGAAAATATGAAAAATCCGCGAATTGGAAGTTTGGAAGGCGGAAAATCCGGAACATCCGGAAAAATCCGCCTTTCGCGAACGGGATAATCCGCGGCGGATCGGGTTCGGATCCCAAACCGGCCATCCTAATTCTACATTGTAATTTTGGGGTATTGTCACTGAGCTGGTTCTAATATTCCTACTGTATGTGGTAACAAGGTTAATGGTCACTGTTCTTGATCTCAAACTTCATAATCTTTTACCTTATTCAACTATGGCCTAAAGATACGGTAATCTTTTTTAACTAGCAAGCAGGGTATGGAAACTATAATTAGAAATGTTACATCTGCACTATTGTTCTAAATCAGACTTTCTTTTTCTCAGGTTAATTCTTCAAGTCCTCCGATGGGATCTGTGCAGCTTGCCCCATCCTCATATGAGGCCAAACAACCTAACCTTAAATCCTCTTTGATAAAGAGGTATACTTTGAGACCAGATGTCCAGTGCACAGCAGAGGGAGAAGCTAGTGGTCTGGTATGATAGACAGATATCTAGAATGATGAATCTTCAGAAACTCAGAGCAGCAGCTGGCATCCACGGTGAGTAAGTGAGGGTTATAAAAACAGTACAGGCTTATTATTTCTATTACATATTAGTACAGAATTGTTTAAAGGGGAATTGTGGTCTCCAAAGTCCAAACAAGTTGATTTTAAATGAAAGGCTGGGTTCCTACCTTTAAAGCAATAAGTACACTTAATTTCTAGCCGAAGCTTAAACTAATCATTCCCTCCCTCCCTTTTTTTTCTAGCTTCCTCCTGGCCTACCTGTGATAAAGGAAAGTTCCTGACATCTTGGATATTCTTTCAAATCGTCTTAGCTCTGCCCTCCGTGATCTGCTGACTCTCTGTGTCGGTGGTCTGGAAAAGCGCTGTCTGTGTGTGTGGGCGCACGCAAGAAGGGTGGAGCTGAGACGACTTAAAAAGATATTGGGGACTTTCTCAGCACAGGAAGGCTCAAGGAGGGAGCTAGAAAAAAAAGGTGGGGGGATGTTAGTTTAAGTTCTGCTACAAATTACACTATTTAAATGTACTTAACCTTAATTGAGCCATCAAACACCTCTCTATGTCCTGCACAGCCCAAGATATGAAGAAAAACTGATCAAACAGTTGAATTGCAGTCACAAAATACTAGTTCCTCCTTTAATCTGTGGTTGACACATGCTCAGTGCAGTGCAGGCAAGAAACCAGGAAGAGATTGAGTTACACACTGACTGAAGGAGGATGGAAGAGAAGGGAGGAGAACAGCACAGCCCACACAGGAATGTGTAAGGTGTGTACATTTTTGTTCTTTAAAAAATCTCCCACTCGCCTGCCCCCCCTGGCTTCTGACTTGTGGGCCCTGTGGCCCCTCCTCTCTTGGGGCCCCATGGCCACTTCCCTTTCAGGCTCTTGGACCCTTCCTTTGCAGCCCTATTGGCCCCTTTCCATGCAGCCCCCCTTGGCCTCCTTGCAGCCACCCTTGGCCCTTCCCCCACTGGCACCTCAGGCTCATAACTCCAGCTCAGCCCACCCCCCACAGAAAACTATGGAAAAACAGTGTTTCAGGCAGAGGTAGAATCAGACAGAAGGTTTCTCTTTTAAACTATGTAAAAAAATAATTAAGTAAATTGCAAAAATACTCAGGAAAGCAATTATTCTCAATTACCTAAAGTCATTCGGGCTACAAATTATATTAACTGATAACAAATCTTCATTACAATCAGAAAAAGCGACATTGTCATTAAAAAAGAGTAACACTGGTAATATTATTCTGCAATCTTTTAATCGTACATCCCTTTCATAGTGGATTTTCTCTAAGAATTGCTGCTATTATCTGTTGAAAAATAGATGAAAGTCTATCAAGGTCAACCGTTTGATGCAAGCCCTTCTCTCTCAAGGGTCATATTCCACAGGCACCCCTTCCACATACTTTAACTGCACAGGACATAAAACAATCACATGTTGGTACAGTTAACTAGCTGTAAAACCTAGGTATTCTCTGTTCCGAAAGTATTTTTGATGCCTCTTGAAGGCCTTAGAGGTTCTATCCATCACAGCATTATCAGTGAGAACATCCCACAACCTTACTCCTACTCCCAGCCTACATAAAGAATCATTGCCATGCTCTTATGGCATATGTATTCTGAACATTTAGGAGAATTGAACAATTTGTTAGAATACTGAGATATTTTCCTGGTTTTTGATAGACCGATCAAAATATTGATGCACCAAAAAAAACTATGACCAGGGCAAGGCGGAAAATTTTCCTCACACCCCAGGACCTATCTTCGTAGTTTCAAGTAAAATCTATGAAAGATCGGTGGGTAATGGCCAATCAAAAATCCATTAGGAAAAACAAAAATCCATCAGAAAACCATCTGCCAGTGTATGGCTAGCTTAAGAAGAAAAATGAGCTCCAAATACTGTTATTTAATGAGAACAGCTTGTTAGGACATATGGTGGTAAAATGTTAATGGATCCAGCTTCTGTTAAGCTTCTATCCACCGAAGGCTGGTTGCCTTAGAGTGCCACTGTATTCATTATTCTGAAGTTTAAAAATATCTTTCTGAAACATGCTGCCTTAACAAGAAATATTAAAACTTTTTGTATAATTGGACTTCTTAGGACTATCACAAAGAATCATTTGAATATTCAGCATTGGTGCACACAACTATAAATATTTTTTATATATATGTATAAATGTTTTATATACTAGTCATAAGCCGGTTAATTAATAGGCGTCCCATGGTCAAAGTCATCCCTCAGTGTCCAAGGTCAAAGTCTCCCCTCAGTGTGCCAAGCCAAGAGTCCCCCTCAGTGTCCCAAGGTCTGAGTCCCACCTTAGTGTCCCAAGCCCAGAGTACCACCTCAGTGTCCCAAGCCCAGAGTCCCCTTCTGTCTCCCAAGCTCAGAGTCAACCCTCAGTATCCCAAGCCCTGAGTCCCCCCTCAGTGTCCATGTCCCAAGCCCAGAGTCCCCCTCAGTGTCCCAAGCCCAGAGTCCCCCTCAGTGACCCAAGCCCGAGTCCCCCAACAGTTTCCCAAGCCCAGAGTCTCCATTCAGTGTCCCAAGGTCAGAGTCCCCCTCAGTGTCCCAAGGTCATAGCGCCCCTCAGTGTCCCAAGCCCAGAACCTCCCCTCAGTGTTCAGTGTCCCAACCTCAGAGTCCACTCTTAGTGTCCAGTGTCCCAAGCCCAGAGTCCCCCCCTCAGTGTCCCAAACATAGAGTCCCCCTCAGTGTCACAAGGTCAGAGACTCCCCCAGTGTCCTATGGTCAAAGTCCCCCCTCAGTGTCCCAATGTCAAGTCCTCCCTCAGTGTACCAAAATCAGAGTCCCTTCTCAGTGTATTAAAGCCAAGAGTCCCCCTCTGTGTTCCAAGCACAGAATCCCCATTTGTGTCCCAAACCCAGAGTCCCTCTAAGTGCCTCAAGCCCAGCATCCCCCATCAATCTCCCGAGCCCAGAGTTCCCTTCAGTGTCCCAAGATTAGAGTTCCCCCTCAGTGTCCAAGCCCAGATTCCCCCATCAGTTTATATATATATATGTATAAATGTTTATATACTAGTCATAAGCCGGTACATTAATGGGCGTCCCATGGTCAAAGTCATCCCTCAGTGTCCCAAGGTCAAAGTCTCCCCTCAGTGTCCCAAGCCAAGAGTCCCCCCTCAGTGTCCCAAGGTCTGAGTCCCACCTTAGTGTCCCAAGTCCAGAGTACCACCTCAGTGTCCCAAGCCCAGTGTCCCCTTCTGTCTCCCAAGCTCAGAGTCAACCCTCAGTGTCCCAAGCCCTGAGTCCCCCCTCAGTGTCCAGTGTCCCAAGCCCAGAGTCCCCTTCTGTCTCCCAAGCTCAGAGTCAACCCTCAGTGTCCCAAGCCCTGAGCCCCCCCTCAGTGTCCAGTGTCCCAAGCCCAGAGTCCCTCAGTGTCCCAAGCCCAGAGTCCCCTCAGTGTCCCAAGCCCAGAGTCCCCTCAGTGTCCCAAGCCCAGAGTCCCCTCAGTGTTCATAAGCCCAGAGTCCCCCTCAGTGTCCCAAGCCCAGAGTCTCCCAACAGTTTCCCAAGCCCAGAGTCTCCAGTGTCCCAAGGTCAGAGTGCCCCTAGTGTCCCAAGCCTAGAATCTCCCATCTGTCTCCCAAGCTCAGAGTCAAACCCTCAGTCTCCCAAGCCCAGAGTCCCCCCTCAGTGT